>BQKN01065028.1:267956-279285 GCA_022839385.1 Asparagus kiusianus
ACGTGGCGACGAAAGTCAACACGTGACGACACAAGTCAGCCCACGCGGTTCAAAACCCTAAGGTGGACGTCGGTCAACGCGTAACCTTAGGTCAACGCCGGACAGCGCGTTGCAACCCAAGCGGTTCCAAAACCCTAAGGTGGACGCCGGTCAACGCGTAACCTTAGGTCAATGCCGGACAGCGCGTTGCAACACAAGCGGTTCCAAAACCCTAAGGTGAACGCCGGTCAACGTGTAACCTTAGGTCAACGCCGGACAGCGCGTTGCGACAAAAGTCAACACGTGACGACGAAAGTCAACACGTGACGACAAAGCTCAACCCAAGCGGTTCTAAAACCCTAAGGTGGACGCCGGCCAACGCGTAACCCTAGGTCAACGCCAAATCGGTGCGTTGCGACAAAAAGTCAACCTCCAATGATCCGAAACTCTAGGTCAACACGGTGTGACGGGGATAGCAAGTTCAAAAGTCAATTCAATGACACGAGCCAAACTTAACCCACCAGCTGTAAACTCGAAACTCCGACGACGGCCAGGCGATAAACGCAGCGTCGGAACAACTTCGGTTATTCGACGAAGCACCGGATAAACCGAAAATCGAAGGAGCCGAGAGTTGAAGCGACCCACAGGTCCCTTATGCCGACTGAAGGCTGGACCAATCATATCCAAAGTATTCCGGTCTCTTCTATAAAAGAAACGAGTCCGAAACACTTTGGAGGGGGTATCTTGGGTGTCTCGGATTTTCCGAGACACCCTTGGGTGTCTCGGAATTTCCGAGACACCCTAGGGGTGTCTCGGATTTTCCGAGACACCCTTGGGGTGTCTTGGATTTTTTCAGACACCCCCGGGGTGTTTTATGTTGGTTGAGACGCCACCGTTGTCCCGTCGTTGACTCGCCGTTGACTTGCCGTTGACTTTTCGTCCGAACTCGGATTTGAGTGATTTCGGATGCGTTGGACTCGTGACGGTGAGCTCTGTAGGCCCCGATGGTTGGATTATCAGTGGGGTGATCGGGGCATGGCGGGCGTTGGCCCAATTGCGGTGGTCGCGGGGTTTTCAGTCAATCCGTATCCCCGTGATTCTGACATTTTGTCGGCTCACGTAGTCCGTCGGTTCACTTCAGGCGTTTACCGACGTCGTTGGAATTCTTGTGAGCCGGGTAGTGACGTTCAATCGTTGCTCGTTGACACTGAGCTATGTGCGGGGACCTATCGGCAATTTTTGATGCCTACACCTACAGTTAGGACCAAAGCTAAAATCCTTTCTCGATCCCTTCCATGAATGTGAGGTTTATAAAATTGAATAACCAAACCTTTAAACAGTTAGGGTTATCCTTTCTCGATTCTTGAAGTGGAGATCTCACTCTTAGTTTCACCTTTCAGATTCTTAAAGTGGAGCTCCCAGTTTGAGTTTCTTTTGTAGCAGAAGATAAAATATAAAATTCTTCTTCTCTGATTTTAGGTTTATCTCTACCAAAAAAAGAGACAAGGAGATAGAATATAAAATTCTTCCTTTTCGATTTTGGGTTCATCTCTACCAACAAAAAAAGAGACAAGGAGATAGAATATAAAATTCTTCCTCTCCGATTTTGGGTTCATCTCTACCAACAAAAAAGAGACCAGAAAATAGAATATAAAATTCTTCTTTCCCGGTATCGGGTTCGTCTTTGCCCCAAGAGAAAACATAATTTTTCAACAACTCCGAATCCATGTCTTTTATGCATGGGAGACGTTATCTCAATCTCTTATTGGAGATAAGTCTGCGTCTAACACACGCTGCTGGGTGGTATGTTCCTGTATAAATAACAAAGCCTACATATTCAAGATCATAGCTGGTGATTATTATTAAGGTAATGATGTCCGAATCCATGCCTTTTACACATGGGGGACATTATCTCGATCCTTTATTAGAGATAAGCCTACATCTAATACATGTAGCCTACATATTCAACATTGTAGCATAAAGTCTAAAAGAGTTCATTCTTTTAGCACAACGTGACATGTAGAATGGATTTAGGTAATTTATATGCTAACCTGACTCAAATGGTAGTCGGTAAAGATAGATTAAATCTGTTGATGGATAAGGGTTTACCAAAATCCTATGTGTATTATGTTTATTTATTCTAAATAAGAATGAGTAATCATAATAAAATTTCAATAAGCAAAGAAGTTCACTTTATTCATAAGAAGAAACTTGTAAAAGTACAAAAGAAGTCCCAATACAAGAAAAATGTTCTGTCAATCTAAAAACAGTTTACGGTTACAAATCTGCTGTTCTAGTCTAGAGAGCTCCTCTACATAGGCTCGCTCAAGCTCGATTTTTAGATCAGCCCTGACAGAATCCTCGGTGGCGTACAGTGCCTTCGTAGTTTCATCTTTTAGCTTGGCTAACTTTTCTTTTTCAGGCTCTAAAGTCTCAAGCATTATCCTTCGAGTGTGTTCCACACCATTCAATTCGCTTTCAAGGATGGCATGAGAATCCTTAGCATATTTCAAGGCCTTTTAAAGGTTGACTATTTCCTCGTGACTCGAAGTTAAAGAATTGGTCAATTTCGCCTGGGTGTTCTCCTTCCTTGAGAGAACTACTGTCATTTGCATGACACGACCCTCTTGTTTCGGAGCTCAGTCTCAACAGATGCTCGGGTGTCATGTCATTTCTTCAGCCTTGATTCCATTTGAGTAGCTATCTATGAGGAAGCACCAGTAGCCTTGAGGTTCTTCAACTTTTCGAGCTCTTGTTCTAAATAAACCAAGTCTGCAGCAATGGAATCAGTTAAGTTTGGATATCCTTCTTCCTTAATTCCTATCACCTGACGATCAAGGGATCATCTGAATTGGTCAAAGGATAACCCCTGATGAAGAATTTTATCAATCATCGTGCTTAGGAAGGAAGTAAAGTTGTGAAGTTCCAGGCTGATTAAAGCCTGGCCTGGATCATTATTCGACATTAATGCCTTGATTGAATAGTAAAGAGAAGGCAACTCTACAAGGAAAAGAAACCGAATAAGCAATCTCAAAGTTGTTGGAAATAGATTCAATACCTGAGATTCTTGAGATTCAAAAGCAACAATGAGCTAAGATATATTGAGTTCAACAAAAGATCCGCCAGCTTGGCTTCCTTGTCTCGACAATGTTAGTTCAGCGTCAACAGCAACCGAGGTTGGTTTAGAAATAATAATCATTGATGTACCCGCTACATCGGTTTTATGTCCTATGCCTGTTCCCACCCTTTAAACTTCATGAACGGACGGTGGCGTTCTGAATACAATAGCTATCGATGTACCAACTTCTTCGGTTGGTCACATAGTTGTTACGACAGGACTAACCTGGATGGTGGCAGTAACTTCTATTATCATCGGGTCTAAAGGGGTGAGAGGTTGAGACTCGAGAATTGATGATTGGGTCTCAGCTTTGGTTCCTGCCAATAACAAGAAACCACGACCCTCAGGCTGATCAGACATTTCAATAATTATAGTTGCACCGGTTTTAGTAACTGGTCCTATAATTAAACTCTCATATGATTATTTAAAGTTAACTGACAAAGAGACAATGGAGGTTATAGAATAAAACCCCTACCTTCAGAGGAACCAGCTTTAGTTGAACCAACTCCAATGGTTGATCCTGTAGCCGCACCAAGAGCTTTCCCCGACAATAAATCAGAGATATAATGATGGTCATCTTCTGAAAGATCAAGATTGAGGTTGTGTTCGTTAAGATCCATGACCTCAGCAGCGTGAACGGTCTCTCCTTTGGCCAGTTTATTCATCGTGGCATCTACAGGATATACTAAATCGCGAACAACATATATATGTATATGAGCCCACACAAAATGGAAATTAGCTTTACCTTCAGTGGCCGCGGTGGACTCGACAACTCTACTACTTGCACCTGCTTCCTTTAGTTTCACTAAAAGGAGATAAAGTGTGCAGGTCATTAGAAGAGGTATGCATTTCGACTCACTCATCTCTTGGAATTACCTTCCGAATGGAGAAATACTCGTACCTATGCTTGGGGCTAGTGGAATGACGTCAGAAGGAGAGAGGTCGTTTGAGCACCAGCAGGAATGTTATCCATTGCATCATGCATTTGTTGGATAAAACTGGGCTCCTCGGTCTCCATAAATCCAGGAGAGGCTGTATCAGCTTGAATGCATTTGTTGGATAAAACTGGGCTCCTCGGTCTCCATAAATCCAGGAGAGGCTGTATCAGCTTGAATTTCTCCTTCTTCTTGACTCCCTACGAAAACCAAGTATGGGATGAATTCAAGTATTAAGAAGTATGGAAATAGCGGAATAGAAATAAGGATGGGTCATTACCTAGTTCGTCAGAAGGAACATCACGAGCTGATGTCTCTTCTAAGGTAGGTCGAGGAGTACGTTGTCGATGTACAACCTTCTTACTCCTCTTTGATGGATGCACTTCTCCTAGAGTCTCAGATCTCTCATGATGATGCTTAGTGCGTAACTCGGCTTTCGGAGGATCTTGGGTTTGAATTTGAGCCTGAGTTAAAGATTGAGATCTTTGACTTTGAGCGAGGGGCATTGCATATTTTTCCTCTTCATCTCCACTAAGGACCTCCATCGTCATTCGATTAGGAGATGTTAGAACAACCCTCTCCCTTCTCCTTTTTAGAGCATTTACTAGTTGATATGGATCAACACGATGAGTCATGTGAGCAATGGAAGGGTTTACATACCTCTTTCAAAGAAAGAAGAAGGGAGACCAACTTCTCTCTCTTAATCACCAATATTAGGCTCGGTACCTTCAGCCTCATCCTCAGACCTGACCTCAACTTCACCTTATTCTTTAGAGGTTTCTGTTTCATCAGTCATAAGCTCCTCTTCACTATCATCTGAATGAGCTGGTTGCTTTCCTTTTCTTGAAGGTTTAGAAGGCTCCTTTCCTTTTTGCGAAAGCACGGTTTCGCGGATAACCTCTGTAGCACTGTAGGCGGTAAAAATCACCTTTGTAGAAATCCGCCTGCATATCCAAGTCGCCCACACAACTTGGACTTCGGGCTCACCCGTGTCCTTGACTCGCCAGCATGAGCCAAGACCACGCAATCACCAAATTCGCCTACGCATCTGGCGATCCAGCAAGTGATCAGAAACTCGCCTACACACTAGGCTCGCTTGCACGAGTTAAGTTTACTCAGGAGCCGAATTCGCCTGTTATCAGTAAACTCGCCAGACTCGCCAGAGTACCTAGCGGCCGTAATACCACGTACAAGGATGGGCCTTCCCATTACCTGCGAAGTGAGGGGAAGGATCCCAGTACTTTAAGCCCATCAAGTAGCCGTCTATAGTACAAGGACCAGTCAAATCTACGCAGTCGCCAAATTCACCTATGTACCCGACTCGTCCACACGAATCAAAATCAACCCAAGTGACTAAAGTTCTCCTGCATACTCGCCTCGCCTGCACGAGTCAATTTAGTCCTAGCGACTGAGATTCGCCTGAACATTCAAGCAACCAGCCCGGCGAATGAGGAATTCACCAGACTCATCAGAACACCTGGCGACCGCAACACCAGATACAAGGATGGGCCTTCCTATTACCCATGACATGAATGGAGGGGTACAGAGCCCCGAGCCCATCAAGCGGCCGCTCACAGTACAAGTGATAAGAATGGTATCTCCCAACAATACATGGTCACATCCCATGATTCAGGAACGGTCACGCCGTCTCTCCCCTATTTAAGAACCTCTGCTGCCCACAGAAAAAAGGGGGGATCAGGATTAGAGCTTCAGAGATTGAGAGTCCGTTCATAGTTAATTGATCAAATCAATCAGTTAGCTGAACCGTTAGCTCTTAGTTCTCGGCTCCGATCGCCATTTGGACTCGGATACTCGAACTCGATTAACACGAGCTTCTACTACGTACTGAAGCTCACCAGCAACCTCGATTGAATCATCCAAGGGAAGTAGACTCGGTGCGAGAATCGAGTGAGGCATCCTATCGCTATCAAAGTCCCCACGTTAAACAAGGAGGGCATTCCCTCTGCTTCTGTTTTAATTTTGATTCATTAGTTTGTAATAAGCTATTCCTATAAATACAAACAAAATTCTAGTTTTGGAAAATCAAAATTTACACCTACAGAAAATGGCGATCACACACTACTGGCGACGGACAAATCTGTCGCCAAAAGTCGAAACTCCATCGCTAAAAGTTTTAGTGATGGAAAATTAATAATTTTGTCGCTATAAGTCCGTCACTATAACGAGGGTAGGTAAATCATGTTTTAGCGACGGCTTTTCCGTCGCTAAATTTCAGTGATGGATATTTAGCGGCGGAACAGCCATCGCTAAAACTTACTTTTTTGCGACGATAATTTCTGTCGCTATAGCTTTTAGCGACGGAAAATCCGTCGCCAAAAGTATGTGTCAGTTTCTATTTTCCGTATCCATTTTTCGTTGCCAAAAGCCTTTTTAGCGACAGATTTTCCGTCGATAAAAGTCAGCAGAAATTTTTTTTTAATTTTTTTTGAAAATTAAAAATCCCTATACAATATATTTCACAATAAAAACATGTACAATAAATTTACACAGCACAAGCACATATAACACATATTTCATTCTCACGCATATATAACACATATTTCACTAAAAACATAATAAATATCCCAACATTATAAATGTTATTTATACAGCACACCCATTGTTTTCAATGTTAAAACAAATCAATCCCGATCATCATCATCCTCATCACCAGCTCCACCTTGTCGAGAAGTCCCAGCCAAAAAATATAAATAAAATGTTAACAAGAGTTATAGAGCAATACGTACATCATCAAAAACTAAATTTTGCAGTAAAGTAACAAATTATAAAACAACATGGCATGACATGAAAGTGTAGCAATAATAGAGTATCATGGCATATTCTTACATGTTATATGTTTCGAAGAGAGTATCATGGCATATTTTTATGTATTATACGCAAGCACGCACATGTTTTTAACAACGCACGCACACACCCTAACCCCACCCGCACACACGCATGCACACGTACCTATCTCTACCAACACGCACACACGCACGCATGAGTACCCAGCTTCACCCAATCCCTACACTTCCCCCTCCCCCACCACGACCAAACCCGACATTAAGCACGCACATAACGACTACGACAACACAACACATACAACACCACAACACAACAATAACAACACCACCACCACCACAAGAACAATCCCCCAACCCCACCCACCAACCAACTAAACTCTACCCCCCACCCCCTCCCCCTCAATCATCACCACCATCACCACCACCACGACAAAAACACCCACCAACCAATAACAAAACCAACGACCCTACGTACGAACGCACCACAACAAAACAAAACAACAACCAACTAACCAACTCACTAACCAATACAACCATCGCTACGAACGCACGCACCATCAACACCACCATCACATAAACACATTAAGTATATATTTTTGGTTTTGTGTTTCGGAGAGAGTTATAGTTTGTGTAACAGTTTGTATCAGTGTGCATCGGTGTGTGTGTGATATCATTTAGTTACATGGCATACTCATAACTAAGTAAGAATTTTATATTTAATTCATTTAATTAAAAAAAGAAATATATATATTACCTGATCCGCCATAAACCGTCTCCTATATGCCTCCTGAGAATCAGAAGGCAGAGTCGATATGAACTGGGTGAATTCCAGCTCTATCTGCTCCCGGCGTCTTCGTTCTTCCTCCACCATCTGGAGTAGCTCTAACTCTCGATGCGACTGCCAATCTTCCATCGCTTTCATGCGCTGCTCCATAGTCGGGTCTTGAGAAGAACTGCATCCTGGTTGTGCTGCAGACTCGTAGGTGCTACTGGACTCGTACGGCCGATGCTCGGATCCTCTCTATCGGTATCTGTTCTTTCTACTCGGTCCAATGACCGTCTCGATGATACTATCCTCCTCCTCTCTACTTAGTCGGGTCAGAGTGTTAGAATCGACCTGAGTCTGTGATAATTGCTCCTACACCTTAGCATGTAATTTCTCCTGTGATATACCAAAACAACCCGGTCAATTCTAACACATTTAAAATGCATTGTTATAAAAATTAAATATACAAATGAACTGCTACTTATAGCCAGATCCTAGTTCTGTGCTTTCTTCTCTTCATCAGCATAATTTGGGCTCCATAAAGTCAGAATACGATCTGCAAAATGCCCGAGATCTCACCTTCCCTATTTTATTCAAATATATGATTAACTCATAACACATAAATTATACTCAAATTGATAACCTAAGAGCTAATATATTATATACCTCAAGCGCCAATTGATGATAATGCTGGCTGAAGGAATTGGAGCCCCCGTGATGCTCATAACTACGGGGCGCATTACGGTTCCTCCTTGCTGTTTCAGCTTGACCCTACAAAACAATGTTAAATAGATATAATATAGAATTTCAAACAATAAATGAAAATATATACTTTAATAATACCTGAATTTCGGCCGTGTCCCAGTAATCACAAAGTGCAAAAAAATCTACTCCATCTACACGCTCATCAAGATGCTAGTAGCGCTCCCAATCTTCTGTTCTTTGAATAAAATATTTTTTCTTCAGCTCAAACCACCACCACTTGAATGATAAATTGATTTGCGTGAAGCAGTAAGTCCAGGCACAAGCTTAATCGTCAAGAAAGAAAAATAGCTTCAGCATATAATGAAAAAAGAGATACAAATCAGTGTGTTAAACAAAATAATAAAATGACTAATAATTATGAGAATTAAAATAAATGACTCACATGTATATATTTCCAACAAGCCACTAGCGCATCAATCTGCTGCGACTTCCACGTAAAAAATATGTTAAAGAAATCATGTCTCCTAGCTAAAGCGGCGAGGAAATTGTTGAAAGCGTTAGCAAATAGCCCGACATGCACGCCGTTCTCCCATCGGATCACGGCCCTCCGATGAATATCTGGGGTGAGGTTCTGTATCTTGGTACCACCGCGGCCACACCTAGTAGGTCGCTCGGTACCTACGAAAAAATGAAATTCAGTTGAAATATCGAATAAATCAATATCGATAATACAAATTAAAATATTAACAGATAAACTATAAAAATCTATACACACCTTTCAATTCAACGCATCTACGCCTTACCTGTTCGGACCTATGTTGTGCGATAGGTCGCAAAGCATGATAAGCATCCCAATCCCCCTTCACCTTGGCCGGGCCGTGGGATCGTTGATTTGTAATAGAATCCGGCGATAGTGGCACAGCTTCTACAGCTGCGCTATATGGTTCATATCGGCGCTCCTCCAATGCACCTGCATGCGGAGGAGGCGACGGCGACATCTCCGCATGCTGGGTAGGATCAACGAGTATCTCCGCATCAGGTGGAGCATCTCCTCGTCCTGTGTCCTATGGCGACGAGTCATGTGTAGCAGCGATGTGTCCTATATAGGAAATGTTAAAAAATAATGTTAGGCTCGTATTAATAGTTTATAAAAATGTACAGGTATAATAAATAAATAAAAATACCTGACGTAGAGCCATGTGCATCGCCTCCAGAATGTCTACTAAAAAGTCTCTCAAGTGCTCTCTTACGTGTAATCCTTTTGTCATCTATACTTAGAAAACATAATGAGTATCCAACAAAACTGTAATACAAGACACAAACAGATACATGATAACCAGTCAAACAGATAATATAAAGGAAATACTATAATACATGACACAAACTGATACATGATAACCAGTCAAACAGATAATATAAAGGCAATATTATAATACATGACACCTCGTGATACATGATAACCAGTCAAACAGATAATATAAAGGCAATACTATAATACATGACACAAACTGATACGTGATAACCAGTCAAACAGATACATGAATGTTCTTTTTAAATCATAACCAAGTATTATATTATTATGATGATGTTGAGGCTCTACTCTGCGACCGTGTGTGGTTAGCCTGCGATCGTGTACGTGCTGACAAAAGGACTATCCTTATAGTTTTATCGACTCTACCGTGGACTCATTTTTTAACTTTACGCCTTGGCTCACATATAATCACAGGTACATCAGGGCGCGCCAGTGCAATTTCATCCACCAGATTATTATTTTGTGTCAAGGAAAACTCGGCAACTATTTCATCGGCCAAGATAACCTCTTCGTGATCTTCGTTAGACACGGCTTCATGAAAGTAGGATCTAGGCGGATTCTTAAGGACAACCCATTCGTCATTTTTTATTATATCTTTGACATAAAAGCACTGTTTGGCGTGAGCAGCTAACATGTACTTTTTAGTCTAATATATTTCCTTGTTAAGATTAACGAGTGTGTAACCGTAGTCATCCTTCGCCTTTTTCAGCTCACACCAACGAACCTTAAACATCACATGTCTGACTTCATTATTAATCCCATAGAAAATCTCCACGATATCTTCAACCTGACCGTAGCAATAGATTTCACCTTGTATCGGATTTAGATCTTTTGAACTAGCGTATGACAGTTGCGAGAAGGAGCAGAACACACCGCAATTTTGTGTTTGTCGTCTCTCTTCGAAACCGATGGTGTTAAACCTAAAGCCGTTGATACGATAGCCTTCATAATGCTTAACCACGTTAGAAGGACCTCTGGCATATAAACATATTTTCTCAGATAGGTTATCCCCATTCGTAATCCGTCGGTCAACCTTTAAGAAAAGAAACAAATAGTTTTCTGGATTACCGTCAAACTTTCCTACTAACTTTCTGAACTTGTGCCTTGTAGGCAACCATCTTCTGTGTTGCCAATAACAGAACTTACGGCTGTATTTCAGGAACTTTCCCTCATAATCTGACATGCAAACCGGACAAGCAATCTAACCCTTCGTCGACCATCCAGACAAGTTAGCATATGCTGGGAAGTCATTAATTGTCCACATGACCATTGCACGCATACGGAAAGCCTCCTTACCATAAGCATCATAAGTGCTGACACCTTCTTCCCAGAGAAGCTTCAAGTCGTCAATTAATGGTTGGAGGAAAACATCAATGTCATTTCCAAGAGAATATCTTTCAGGGATCAAGAGTGACAGTATCATGTACGGCTGCTTCATGCACATCGACGGCGGCAGGTTGTACGGTGTTGTAGGCGTATAAAATTGCCTATAGGTCCCACAATATAGCTCGACGACGTCGATTCAACAAACGAACCATCGGGCGACGTATCCAAGCAAGACCGTTAGCTCCGCAACGCCGAAGCTAATCCATACGCAACGGAGCAGGTTAACGAGGCGACGAAGCCAACAAATCGCACCCAAGCATTGGAACGTATCCACTCGCACGCGGAATCGAACCAACGTTTCGGGGAATCACCGAGTCATCTAAA
>BQKN01065028.1:279295-310803 GCA_022839385.1 Asparagus kiusianus
CCAAGTGTGTACAATGGAATCAGTAATGAAGAAAGCAACGAATTTTCCCGTGAACAGGTGTGAGCAACACTGGCCAGTAGACCACGCAGAGCTCATTACTCCAAACAGATTAAATCTGTCGCTAGCAAGCCCCAGCCTAATATTCCGAGACTCCTTACCAAAGTTAGGGTATATACAATCGATGTGCTTCCATGCCTCACAGTCAGTAGGATGTCTTAATTTCCCATCCTCTTTGCGGTCGGTTGAATGCCATCGCATATTCTTAGCCAGCTCGGCAGACATATAAAACCTCTGCAGCCTAGGAATAATTAGAAAATATCGAAGAATCTTCGCAGGGATTCTGCTCTGCTTATTGGATGATATGCCTTCAGATGTGCCCGTATGTTCTTTCCAGCGTGATACATGACACGTCGGACATTCCTCTAGACCTTCATTAACCTTATTGTACAAGATGCAATCATTAGGACAGGCGTCTATCTTCTTGTAATCAAGCCCCAGCGTATCAACAATCTTGTGAGCTTCATAATAAGTTGCGGGGATGCTCTTCTCGCCGTCTGGAATAACTTTCCTAAGCAAGTCTAATAGCATCTCGAAATGTGTAACAGCCATCCCACTGAGTGTTTGGATATGAAGAAGCCTCAGCATAAAAGAAAGCCTTGTGAACTCGTTTTCTTCAACAAGTCTCATCAATCGGTCTACATGTTGAAATATATCAGTAGTGTTAACATCACTCGATGACGGCACGGTAAGAATATCTTCCAATATATCAGTTGTGTTAATTGTCGGATTGTCGACATCATTAAACTCTTCCTCTAATTGCATCACTAGGACACCTTCACCATGATGACTCCAAAATACATAAGAGCTATCAAATCTATTGATTGACAGATGGAAACTTACGTCACTCCTAGTGAGCATTTTATCATTCCTACAATTCTTGCAAGGATAAAAAATCAACCCGCTGAGTGACCGTAGAGGGTTGGTGTCAGAGTAGGCTAAGAAAGCTTCTATCACATCCTTGTATCGGGTGTCTAGATGCTTTTGATCACGTGGTATGCCCATGAATGATTTGTCAGGAATTGTCCGCATCTAGAATTTAAAAATTAATGGAAGTGAGCATATCCCTACATATATCATTTTAAGTTATAGGACAAGTGTGTGTGACCGGCTGCCAGAGGAAGCCTTCTATCCCATTAGGTATGTAAACGTAGCATGCATATGTATTTACGTGTGTTCAAGTGTACTTCTATTTTGTCAAAATTTTGGCAGCACGTACCCGCTGTTCTCCGAGTACACTATAGTACACGGAGAACAACGAGTAAGCGCCGTCGAAACTCTAACAAAAAGAAAGTACAAAAAAACACATGTAAATACATATGCACGCCATGTTTACATACCTAACCCATCCACACTGGATAGATCCAATAAATATTTATATATAAGCCCCCTGTCACATACGAGTACGAAAAGGTTGTCGAACCGAACATGATAGTATCGTATCCGCCAAAAATCCTGTACACGTATGTGACAAGTAAATAAAGAGATTATATACAGTATTTATTGGACGGGGTATTCTACAGCTCGAAAATATGAGTGTACAGTGTGTGCAATTTCTATGTAATTAGCGATATAATAATTATGATAACCCCTCATCATCACCTCACCCTCATCATAACCATCACCCTCACCTAACCCTAACCCTCAACCTCACCATCACCCCTACCTTCACCCTCACCCTCACCCTCACCTTCACCCTCCCCTAACCCTAAACCTAACATTAACCCTCAAACTCACCCCCACCCCCATCCTCACCCCTACCCTCACCCCCACCCTAACCCTCACCCTCAACATCACCCCCACCCCACCCTCACACCAACACTAACCCTAACCCTAACCCTCAACCTTACCATCACCCCTACACTCACCCTCATATAGCCCTAACCCTAACCCTCACCCTTACCTTCACCCCTAACCATAACCCTAACCTTAACCCTCACCCTTATCTAACCCTAACCCTAACCCTCAACCTCAACCTTACCATCACCCCCACGCTCACCCTCACATAACCCTAACCCTAACCCTAACCCTCAACCTCAACCTTACCATCACCCCTACGCTCACCCTCACCAAACCCTAACCCTCAACCTTAACCTCACCCTCGCCTAACATTAAACCTAACCTTAACCCTCAAACTCACCCCCACCCCTACCCTAACCCTCACCCTCAGCATCACCCCACCCCCACCCTCACCCCAACATTAACCCTAACACTCAACCTCACCCACAACATTACCTCTACCCGCACCCTCACCTAACCATAACCCTAACCCTCACCCTCACATTCACCCTCCCCTAACCGTAGCCTTAACCCTCAAACTCACCCCCACCCCTCACCCTCACCCCTACCCCTACCCTAACCCTAACCCTAACCCTCACCTAACCCTAATCTTAACCCTCGCCTAACCCAAATCCTAACCCAAACCCTAACTCTAACCCTAACCCTCAACCTCACCCTTACCATCACCCGCATTCACCTAACTCTAACCCTACCCCATATCCTAACCCAAACCCTAACCCTAACCCCCACTCCCACCCTATCCCTAACCCTCACCTAACCCTAATCCTAACCCTCGCCTAACCCTAATCATAACCCAAACCCAAACCCTAACCCTCAACCTCACCCTCACCATCACCCCCACTCACCTAACTCTAACCCTAACCCTCCATCTCACCCTCAACATCACCCTCAATCTCACTCACCTAACCCTAACCCTAACACTATAACCCTAACCCTAACCCTCACCCTCACCCTCACCCTAACCATCACCTATTCCTAACCCGTACTAAATTTAATTTTTTTATATTATAATTTTATCAAGATGAATATTTTTTATTAGGGTTTTGGTTTTTTCCATAATTTTTTTGTTTTGCAAAAATTAAATTATAATTACAAAAATTAAACTCTAATTACAAAAATTAACAAATCCTTCTTTTCCTCTCCCCGAAATTCTCTCCGCCTCTCTCTCGTCAGCCGACGCCGGCGGCCGACGGCCGTTGGTCGGCTAGCCCCCGGCGTCGGCCGACGAGAGAGGGGCGGAGAGAATGTCTGGGAAAGAGAAAGGGAGATTGAGGGGGAGATATAAGAGAGATTAAGGGGGGAGGGGAAAGGGGGTACCTTGAGAGAGGGGGAATGAACAGATATTTAGTGGCTGCTCCACCGAACGGCGGCGGCGGCGGGTCGTCGGAGCGGATCTGTGAGAAATGGAGGGGGTGAGGAGAGAGAGGGGGGGACTGAGAAAGGGGGGCGCGGGTCTGGGAGAGGCTAATAAGCCTCTCTCGGTCAATTCGGGCGTGGGCTGCCCAAAAATTTTGGGCGCCCGTGCCCGAAATTTTTTTCCCACCAAATTGTTTAGCGACGAACGTTTCCGTCAGTAAAAAACTTTTTAGCAACGGAAATTCCATCACTAAACATATTTTTAACGATGGAATATGCTTTTGTCAGTAATGTTTTAGTGATGGAATATTTCGGTCGCTAAAACTAGAATTTCCGTCGGTAAATTTATGTTTGCCTACGGACATATAGCGACGAAAATTTCCGTCGCTATATGTCATATTATAGCGACGGAATTTTCCATCGCTATATGTCTGTAACTAATACTCCATTTTCTAGTAGCGACAGTGGGAGAAGCTATTTCCTCAACCGAAATGGTGGTAGCGCAGTTCGACAAGGTTACGGTCGGGACGACCGTGGAGTCCCTAGAAATCGAGTTCGACCAAGCCAAGTACGAAGAGTACTTGTCTTCATCCTCCTCTGGTGGCAATGCATCCCATAAATGCCACAGAGTCGTGCGTAGAGGCCGACCTCAAACGGTCAAAGCCTCCACGCCTAAGGAATCTATCTGAGTCACGTCAAGGGAGCCTATTCCCTCCAAGATGATCAAGGACAAGCCAGAGGTCAAGAATGCAGGGAAAAGGGCTGCCAGATGGCTCGCCAAACGACCCTCGCAGACCCTCGCTCAGGAAGAGATGGTGGTTCATCTTGGCGTAGACCACACCATCACGATCCGTACGGACGCACCTCTCTCTAGAAGAGCTCATCATCGACGACGACGGGTCCTCGCCCAACAGGAAGCCCGAACCTTCACCTCATGTGACGGCCTGAATTATTATTCGGGTCTAAAAAGTGCAAGATAGCAAAACAACCCTCCCAACGCTGGAGGGATCGCCAATCAAGCGAACCTCCACGTTCAGGCGGACTTCGCTCTGATCATACTATCTCCTGTTTTGGCAGATCTGCTATTTCTGACAAGCTCAACCGTTCAGGCAAACTAGTCAAAGCAGGCGAGCCTGTTCCCTCAAGCGGACTCTGTTTCTCAGGTCATATCCCTGACATAAACAGGCTGTCCGGAGCAAACGAGCCTACCCAAGCGGGCGAACCATCAAAGTCAGGCGGGCCTCACCGAATCCACTTGATGGGTAAGCGTTATGAGCTAATGAGCCTTAACAACAAAGGCAAAACAGTAGGTGGTACCTCATGAACTCGCCTGCATGAACAAGGGGTCGGAGTTCGCTTGCCAAGGCGAACTCGCCTAACTCCAAAACTCGACCATTCCACCCAGTGTACGCAAGAGGGTTCATACAGAACTCTCTCGTGCGAACTCTTGGTTGACCCTTCTGATGTTAGGGGTTGTCACCAGCTACCCACAGAAGATCTTCGGGGTTACCTAACTCGTAAACACACCATACACGAGGCGAATCCTCAGTGTCACTATGAAAGGCTTATCCAAACATTACTTGCCTATTGCCAGTGTATGGGAATGACGAAACCTTCGGCGTTCGAAAGGCTTGCTCAACGACCTTCCTAACCGATATCTTCTTGTCGAAGGTGTAGCCACCAAAGAAGGCACACCCTCGATGATTTAGAGCTCTTGTCTGCTACGGTCAACGTAACCGGGAAGGGTAAGAATGTGCTTCCAGATCCTCCAGATTTGGATTCTTTCCTAGAGTCCAGTCACCCGCTGGTTCAACGTGAGCGTGACGGTATATTCCTTCACACCCACCGTCATATGGGAGTCAACATCCTATTCGATTACTCTCTCCTAGTGCCCCCTTCCGGTGGTGAAGAAGAAGCCTGCTCAGCGGTGGCCACATCCCAGACATCACACTCGAGTTACGGCGAGTCAGCAAGGGTGCATATGGCTGAAACCTCGAGTGATCAGACGATCACTCAAAAGTTTGAAGAATATCAGGTCGCTATCGAGTCCATAAAAGACATGTTGGAGCAACTGCTGAACAGAAAGAAGAAAAAGAAAGTCACGCGTACCCCACGGAGGCCGGTAGAAGGCAAAGAATGGGGACCTACTCCTAATCAGATGACTGAATAGGAAGATAATGCTGAAATCCTGTCGGATCACTCCTCGAAGTCATTGGCGGGAACGTCACACTCTTGGGGTACCACCCGGGACAAGAGATTCAACGAGTTCCAAAGCCAACTCAATGCCTTGAAGCTCCAACAAAACATGAAAAAACTGGGGGTGGTCAGACTGTACCCTATCAATTAGGACATAGTCCCCTACTTGGCAAAATTCAAACCCATCAGTTTGGTATAGTTTGATGGTAAGGGGTCCCCCTCGCAGCACATCTACTACTTTATGGCTCAAATCGGATTCCTCACCAGGAACGATGCCATCCTCACCCGGCTATTCATCAGCACCCTCAAAGGGGTAGCCTTCGAATGGTTCCGCAAGTTAGAACCAAGCTCTATCAAGTCATGGGCCGACGCAGAAAGGCTCTACCTCGTCTGCTTCTTCGATGATGATATTGAGGTGTCGATGGCTACCCTCCTTGCTAAAAAGTAAAGGAAGTCAGAGTAAGTCAATGACTTCGTAAAGAGGTTCGGGAATTGGTCAGTTCATTACCGAGACCAAGTCTCTGAAACCATGCTGATTGAGATGTGCTGCAATAATCTTTCAATCCATATTCTATCAAAGGTTGGCGTGGTAGAGACCCAAACCTGGAAAGAACTCGTTCGCCAAGGTGAGCAGGTTGAAAATATGATCAAGAGACTCGAGGTCGAGGAGCCTCACTCCAAAAAAGGAGCTGTCGAACCGAGTGCACCAAAGAATCCTCCTCGAGCGAGAGGAAAAGAGATTATGGCCGTTGACTCCACTTTGGCGCCCAAACTAGCTCAAAGGCTGAAACCTAAGCCGTTTGAACAATGACCCCCGAGGCAATACGACTTTAGGGATGACCAAGTAGTGGCAACCCTTGACACTCTCATCAAGAGCAGCAGGATTAAGCTACCAAAAGTAACTAAGCCCGAAGAGGTGAACAAAACCAGTGAACCGAACTACTGTGCGTACCACAGGTTCCTCGGTCACCATACTTCCTAATGCTATACCCTTAACGATAAGCTTCAAGCCCTATATAATGCAGGAGTTCTAAAAAAGGAGAAGGTACAAAAACATGTGACCACAAATATGATCACTCTGAGTTTTGGGAAAGATTTCCCAGAGGTTCAAGCACCGGCGGGGGTAGTTCCCATCCCTAAGGCAATGCTGAAGATCACTAACGATGATCCTCACAATCAATGAAGAGAATGTTTAGTACCCCAAACCTTACCGTCGGGGCAAGTGATGTGGGTCCATCCGAAGCTCCTCGGCGATGAGCAATGGACTTCGAAGCCTTCGGAGAAGACCAAGGGTAAACCATGCTATGTTGTATCTGCTATCCCGGATGAAGGCAAAACGGTAATAGCCACCCTCACCAACTCCGACGAGGACACAACTGCCCTAGCTACCAGGGCAGGGAGAGAATTCACCAAGAATTACCCTATCAGGACGGGAGTGCCGGCAGGACCCTCCGGGCAGCTACCTACAAAGGCCCCTCCAAATCCCGACAGGCCCAGCTCGAGTAACCAGCCTTTCAGGTTCAATGTACTCGCATAGCTAAAAAACATTCTGGCTAGAATCAATATGTACGAACTCCTGCGCTTGTCTAGACCTACTCGGGAAGCTCTACAAGAGGCATTGGCTGACTCCGAAGTCTTTCGCCACGCACTTATCGTCTTCAAGAGAAGAAGATGCGGGAAAGAAGTGTTTGGAGTGCTATCAGGCCTCCGAACAATGGGTCCCTTGCATCACATTCACCCCTGATGACATGGTAATCAAAAGCACTTCTCACAATCGACCATTGTACTTCACTGGGTACGTCGGTTTCTCCAGAGTGGATCGAATCCAAGTTGACCTAGCATCTGTGCTAAGTATTGTCCCCTTGAAGCTTATGCAATACTTGGGGGTCCCCCAGAAGCATCTCTCCATGATGACCACGACCATCTTCGGGTTTAACGCCACTGGGACGAGGCTGCTCGGCAAGTTCCGCCTAAAGTGCCGTATAGGCGACATGAAGACAGAGGTCACCTGCTACGTCATCGACACTGAGCCTTCCTACAACATGCTATTGGGACGGCCATAGATTCACAACAACCGTATTGTCCCATCCATATTACACCAATGCCTAAAGTACGTGGACGACTACAATCGGGTGAAGACAGTAGTTGCTGACAAACAACCCTTCAAAGGAGTGAAGAACTACTTCACGGATTCCCTGCTTTACTAAGATTCCGACAAACCACCGGTCGAGAAACTCGAGAGCGGTAATGAAGCAGATAGTGAACCCGAATATGACGATAGCTTCGTCCTGAACGATTTTGAATCAATTATAATCGGCTACAAAAGCCACAATGTAACTGACGCTGTCCAAGCGGAGGAGATTATCTTGAATGAGAAATTCAACTTTGCTTACTTGTCATCTTGTCTGACATCCGAGGATGACCTGCCTAACGACCCGATGGCAAGGCTCTATAGTGACCCGTCTCTACACTTTCCCGTATACTCGTCATATCTCGCAAAGAGGAAAGCGATTGAGTCTTCGCAAGCTGTATTCGCCGTGCCCACCCAAGATAGTTATCAAAAGGACATTATCTTTGGGAGAGTCGATCACCCTTTATGCACGTTATGGGACGAGCCCGAAGAAGAGGAGTCCGCACCCCAATTTTTTCAATACAGTCAAGTGTCGAAACACATGATGAAGGACATGGGTTATGACCTCGCTCACCAGGAAGGCCTGAATTATAGCTGAGGATAGAAGATGGTCATCTGACCCGCCTATGTGCTTAAAGGCAAACCCTCGAATTACTTCGCGAAGACTCGAAGAGGTTTGGGCTATATTTCTTCCTCATCAGAATTGCTCTACAATTTTGGCGAGGATGTTCACGGGAAAAATGGTAGCTTTCTTCATTGATGATTTCATTGTGCTCTTAAATAACAACTTTTTGGGTTATAAAGATCTGGTCTTTTTATAAGATCCGGTTATAATGAAAATCAAACAAAAAATGAAAATTACAACTTTCCTTATTTGTCGAACAAATCGCGAGCTCCTGTTATCCGGTCACTCGCTTTCGTGGGTTGTTTGCCTGCGCCGATGGTTGATCCGTTGACCACCGCACGATCTAGATTCGAACAGATCTACGCAATATTACGGGTATTATTTCACCAAGGAAATAATAGCCGGAGGGATTATTTCACCAAGGAAACAATCGCTCGATTCTCAGGATCAAAGACCAAGCTTTGATCCGGAGTATAGCAACGTAGATCTGAGATCTGATCCTCTCGAACTCCTACCTTTCGTGATGCGGATGCTCGCCAAGAACCAGATCCGAACGTCCAAGTCTTCAAGCCTTCAAGAACTCAAGAACAAGATCTCAATCCGGCAGAGTTTCGGCTCTCCAAAAATCCTCCTAAATGATGAATCACCCCCTATATATAGGCAACCAGATCTGTGCATTTGGCACAGATCTGGGCCGGCCACCTCAGGGTGGCTCGGCACTGGGCCGAGCCACCCAGAGGTGGCTCGGCCTTGGCCGAGCCACCCAGGAGTGGCTCGGCCACCGAGCCACCTCAGGGTGGCTCGGCTTTGGCCGAGCCACCTTGAGGTGGCTCGGTTTTTGCCGAGCCTCTCGGGGTGTTGATTTCTGTCGTTTCCCATTTTTCGGTTCTGTATTTGACTTATCCGGACCTTGATTTAACAGTCTGGATCTTCATTTGGTAGTAAATCCGCCTTGGTGTTTGAGTTTGAATTCGTTTTATGGTTGGACGACTCGTTGACTTCCCGAACCGTTGGATTGGTTCCGCACACGAATGCATTCCGTTGCTCGCGTGCGATTCGTTGACCACGTCGCCTCGTCACTCGATGGTTCGTTGATTCGTCAAATCCCCGTGTCGAGCTATGCTAAGGGACCTATAGGGAATTTTATACGCCTACAGATACCCTCTCCAAAGTATTTCACCCTCGTTCTTTTATAGAAGAGTCTGGAATGCTTTGGATATGATTGCCCCTACCCTCAGTCGGTGTAATGGGACTTTGGAATGACTTTTGTTTTGTATTCCTTCAATCCTTCAGGCTATTCGGTGCTTTGTCAAACGTCTGTAAGGGTTCCGGTGCTGCATTTATTGTCTGACCGTTGTCGGAATTTTGAACTTAAAATCGATTCCTGATTTTCCAATCTTTAGCTCGTGCTTGTTGGTTCAACATATAACTGACCCTCGATTGTTGGTGTTGAGTCTTTATTTGCGACGCGTTGTCCGGCGTTTTGTTATTGAGTTATCCTTAAGAATATTTTTAGAAAAATATTCTCCAGGAACTTCTCAACAAAAAATAGGGAATAGTTTATACTCGTATACCTTATTGGAGTATTTCTCATGCCCGAATGAACTGAACCGGTATGATAATTATCTGAACCGGTATGATAATATGTCAAAAAGGTAATAATTTGGCTCAAAAATTCTTCCGATCCTTCTGAATGTGTGGGAGAGGCCAAAATAAACGAAGGATTGAACCCTCGGTTGATTTGAAGTTGTTTCGACGCTCAATTCAGCTTCAATTTGAATTCTGGTTCAACTCTGGTTCAAACTGGTTCAATCTGGTTCAAAACTGGTTCAATCTGGTTCAAAACTGGTTCATGCCTAGTTCAAAACTGGTTCAGTCTGGTCTGGTCTGGTTCAGACTGGTCTGGTCTGGTTCAGCCTTATTTGAACTGATTTGGCTTGATCTGGTTTGGTTCAGTCATTTCTGGTCCGGTTCAGGGCTGGTTCACTGTGGTTCAAGGCTGGTTCACCTCTATAAAAAACCTCTTTTTCTCTCTCTTAGGGCCGCCCCCCCCCCCCCCTTGACCTCTTTTTTAATTTTCTCTTCCCTCAAGCATCTTTTCACATTCAAACCTTGAAATTTGTCTTAGATCTAGGTTTCCTCTTGATCTTAGACCGAAAAAAATCCTTCAAAACTTTCTTATTTAAAGTTTCTCTCAGGCCCCTCGAGCGCGTGATTCGAGCTCTTTTCAAGATCTAATTTTTTGTCGGATCCTCAAGCTTTTCCTCAGGTAAACCCTCCATAATTTTTGGATATTTCATGTTTAATTTAATTTATGAATTTATGGGATTGCATACGAGGGTTAGGATTATGATTTGGCGCCTCGAGCTTCTCTTTCAGGGGGGTAGAATTCATAAAAAGGGGAACTTTTTTTTGGATCTGATCCCTCAATTTATTTTGCAGATCATTATGTCGTGTGTCTCGAGAAGTCGCTCCCCTGGTGCGTCGGCTGATGGCGCGCCTCCCTCTTACGCTGGTGAGCTATTTTTGACATATTTAAAAATTTATAAATTAGCCCTTTGTTCTTGGAAATTTGCAAATTGGTCCTTTTACCCACGTTGTTCTCCTTGGTGAGGCAACCGGGAAGAGCCTTGATTCTCCTTGGTGAGGATCGACGCTTTAAAGATAGGTTTTGCTTGGTCAAAAACCATATCTCAAAATAAAGAGGGCGATTTGAAGCTGCATTGTGCTTTATAAGGCAGAGATATATTATCAATATACCCTATCTTGTGATTGCACAATGTGGCCAAATCGTCTCACCCTTTATAAGGCAATGACTCTATCTTACCCATTTGTAAGATGAGTTCAATTTCCTTTTATAATTGAGACTAACATGTGTTTAACTGTTTATTTCCAGTGGGATACCCTTCTGGATCATTCTCATCTCATGCAGTATATGGGCGTCGTGGCGAGTACTATTCGACCTCCGACGATCTTTCCCCCATTCTAGTTACTCCTCAGTTCGCTTTGGGCACATCGACTGAGGTTGTCCAAGTAGTGAAGGAAGGTGGGCATCGAGCTCTTCGATAGTTGATTACAGATGAACCTTTCGTGAAGGACGCCAGTTCTATTCAGCCTCTCAGGAAGAGCGATTTTTTATTTGGCGACTCTGTCGAAGACCCGGATGCCATGTTTATTAATGCCGAGCAGTGGCTTCATAAACTGGCAGTGGTTTCATATATTTGCCGAAGATTCCTCGGCATCATTCATTGACTGAGCTCAGGCATCAGGCTGTGACACGGGAGATGTCGTGGCGCTTGACGGAGGAGCATGAGAGCGTCCACTGCGGCTACATCACTCATCAGGCATTTCCTGGCTCGAGCAGGAGTCATGTCACCGGATTGCATCCTGGAGTATTGGGGCTGGATGCACCACCACGTAACGAGTTCCTTGCCACCGCTTCTACCTTGAGGAAACGCCTCGCTGCTCTAGGACGGGAGATGCCTGTGACGCGTCACTGAATTTATGGTTGGGTCCATTCTTTGGACAAGTTTTGGTGGACTCGCATGACGACGTACGTCTTAAGCCGATGGGGCGAGGAGTTGCACGCTTGTGGTTTATATGCAGCCGTTCGTGCCACCATGTATTGTTCGTGGGAAAAATTGTAGCTTTCATCATTGATTCCATTGTACACTCTTGTAACAGTTTATCGATTACAAAGATCCGGTCTTTTTATAAGATCCTGTTACAACGAAAATCAAATAAAAAAATGAAAATTACAAATTTGTTTCCTTGTTTGTCGAACAAATCGCGAGCTCCTGTTTTGCGGTCGCTCGCTTGCGTGGGTTGTTTGCCTACGCCGGGGTTTATCCGTGGACCACCGTGAGATCTAGATCCAGTCGGATCTACGCAGTATAACGGGTATTATTTCACCAAGGAAATAATAGCCGGAGGGATTGTTTCACCAAGGCAACAATCGCTCAAATCTCGGGATCAAAGACCAAGCTTTGATCCGGAGTATAACGACGTAGATCTGAGATCCGGTCCTCTCGAACTCCTGCCTTATTTGGCGTTGACGATCGCCGAGCACCAGATACGGGTGAGCAAGTCTTCGAGTCCCCAAAGATTGAATCTTTTTTAAGATCTGAGTCTTCAGTTCTGTAGGGCTTCACCTCCTCCAAAATCCAACCCTTTAAAATGAACAACCCCCACTCCTATTTATAGCCAAGCGTCACTGTGCCCGTGCGCACGTGTGGCCAACACACAAGAGGGGGGGAGAGAGAGCCGGCCACCCTGGGGTGGCTCGGCCACCGAGCTACCTTAGGGTGGCTCGGCTTGGGCCGAGCCACCTTGGGGTGGCTCTGTTTCGGCCGAGTCCCCCCGGGTGTTTTGGGTTCCGTCGTTCGGTTGTTGCTTTGTCCGTGATTCGGGTTTGTGGTTGACTTGGTCTGGAATCGATTTGTTGACTTGATTCCCGATTTGGCAATAAATCCACTTCTGAGTTCGAGTCCGAAGCTGATCTTGATTCGATCGCGATTCATCCAAGTCCGTTCTTGGTTGGACGACTCATTGACTCCCCGAACCGTTGGATTGATTCCGCACGCGAATGCATTCTGTTGATCGCGTGCAATTTGTTGACCTCGTCGCCTCGTCACTCGATGGTTCGTTGATTTGTCGATTCCTCGTGTCGAGCTGTGTGAAGGGACCTATAGGCAATTTTATACGCCTACAGATACCCCCTCCAAAGTATTTCAGTCTCGTTCTTTTATAGAAGAGTATGGAATACTTTGGATGTGATTGTTCTAACCTTTAGTCGGTGTAACGGGACTTTGGAACGGCTTCTGTTCTGGATTCCTTCAATTCCTTCAGGCTATTCGGTGCTTTGTCGAACGTCTGTAAGGATTCCGGTGCTGCATTTATTGTCTGACCGTTGTCGAAATTTTGAACTTGAAGTCGATTCTTAATTTCTTGACTTTTTAGCTCGAGTTGGTTGCTTCAACATAGAACTGATCATCGATTGACGGCGTTGTCCGGCATTTGAGCTTCATTGCGACGCGTTGTCCGGCGTCCAGGCTTCATTGCGACGTATTGTTCGACGTCCGACACAGTTTATACTCGTACGTCTTCTGGAGTATACACAGTTTAAGCTCTTAAGGTATTGGAGCGTGGCAAATACTTGAGTCACGAGACCAATCTATAGAATTGATGCGTCAATGACTCGTATTCATGGAATTTTTGGCAAATTCTCAGCCATCAACGGATTTGATGTGCTCTTACCGATTACCGTTTGAATCGGGCTTACATGCGGATTGTTTTAGTCTGTTCCGCATGTGACGTTGTGCTAAAGAAATGAACTCCCTTAGACTTTGTGCTATGATGTTGAATACATAGACTTTACCATTTGTTACGGGAATAGGTTACCCGGCGACGCGTGTTAGGCGTTGACTTTAGGATTTTTGGCTAACCCCCAGCCTTCAACGGATTTGATTAGCCTTTACCGACTACCGTTTGAGTCGGGCTAGCATGCGAATTGTTTAAATCCGCTCGCATGTAACGTTACGCTCAAAGATTAAATTCTCTGAGACTTTACGCTATGATGTCGAATACATAGACTTCGCCATTGTTACGGGAATAGGCTACCTGGCAACGTGTATTAGACGTTGACTTATCCCTACTTAGGCTTCGGGATAAAGGTCCCCAGAGTCAGGCTCTGGTATCTCTTTCTACGGGTAAAGATTAAACCGGCGACGCGTGTTAGGTGTCGGCATATCCTTTCTTAGGATTCAGGATGAAATTCCCCATGCGTGTAAGGCATGGATTTTGGTGTTATTAATAACAACCTGCCACAATGTTGAATATGTGGGCAAGTATTCTTTTTAATGGTTAAGAACTAACCGGCGGCGCGTATTAGGCGCCGACCTATCCTTGCTTAGGTTTCAGGATAAAATACCCCAGAATCGAACTCTGGTGTCTTTTTTAATCGGAGAAAGACCAAACCGGCAACGCGTGTTAGGCGCAGACTTATCCCTGCTTAGGATTCAGGATAAACTTCCTAGGATGAATCCTAAATTTGAAAAAGGACTGGTGTGGGAAGGAAGAATTTTATATTCTATTCCCCGAATAAGGGAGGAAGAATTTTATATTCTATTCCCGGTTGGAAAGGAGACTAGAGGTGGGATCTCCACCCCCAGAATCCGGAAAGGTGAAACTAAGAATAGGATCTCCACTCCGAGAATCGAAAAGATTCGGATAACCCTAACTGTCGGAAGGTTTGATTACCGAACTAAAGATAAATTTCTCGTTTATCGAGAGTGAATTGTGGTTTTGGTCCTAACTGTAGGAAGGTTTGACCAAGCGGTAATTTGAGATGACCCTAACTGTAGAAAGGTTTGATCACTCGATTTAAAAGCGGACCTCTCGTTCATTGGAGGAATCGAGAGGGGATTTTGGTTGTGGTCCTAACTATAAGAAGGTTTGACCAAGTGGGGGGTTTAAAACGATCCTAACTGTAAGAAGGTTTGATCGCTTGATTTGTGGGCCTCTCGTTCATTGAAGGAATCGAGAGGGGATTTTGAATGTGGTCCTAACTGTAGGAAGGTTTGACCAAGTGGGGGGTTCAAAACGATCCTAACTGTAAGAAGGTTTGATCGCTCGATTCGTGGGCCTCTCGTTCATTGAAGGAATCGAGAGGGGATTTTGGTTTTGTCCCTAACTGTAGGAAGGTTTGACCAAGTAAAAAGTGAGAGTGAGAGTACAAATCACTGTAAGAATGTTGATTCGTACAAATCCCTCAAAGGGGGTTCCTGATGTTAAGTGGTAAAGACTTAACAACCAAAAAAAAAAAGCTTTGACAATTCGTCAATTATATCCGGACTCTAACAAATGAAAGTATTGAGTGCACGAACATAGCGGAAGTTTGAATGGATTAAACAGGAAAGAATTTTGGTGATCCCACCGTCAATTAGTCTGATCGGTGGGAGATTCTGTGGTGGGAGACTATGAGTCGTCAAACACCAATGAGAGTTTTGTGAGGGAAAATTGATCCAATGAAGTGATGGGATTTCATCTCAGCAAAAGAGTGTTCGGAAATTAGGAGTTTAGTGTTTATCAGCTAATTTGTAATGATTGGGTTATCCCTAAGAAAATTACATATAGTATTCTTCCGGGAACTTCCCGTTACATGAGTCATCCACCCCCAGCTTCCTCGCGAAACTGGGTTTACTATTGTATCAGCTGCACGATCGGGTTATCCTTAGGAATACCACGCATGGCACTCTCTAGGAACTTCCTGTGGAAGAAAGGAAATAGTTTAAACTCATATACCTGTTGGAGTATCAGGGAGCAGTTTAACCCCTTATACCGGTCGGAGGATTGAGAAGCAGTTTATACTCATATACTTATCGGAGTGTCAGGAAGCAGTTTATACTCTTATACCGGTCGGAGTTGTGCCGTTTTCAACTGGCTCACTCTAGCGTTATGACACCGGCTTCAACCAAGGTTTGGATGCTATTCTTGAGTGTAAAGCACGCCTTGGTTGGGTGAAGGATCCTCCTGTGGTATGCGCAGTACTTCGGATCCGCAATATCGTCAGCTTCCTCCTGATTCGTGATCGGTGGGAGCTTGATCTTGTTATTGTCAAGGAGGGATTTGAAGATGGCTGGAACATCTTCGTCCTTGAAGGAGTACTCTTTTTGAGGCTTCTGATCCAAAGTCTTTTGCTGCCTCCGGGACTGCTGTTGTGATGTTTGATTAGCGTCGACAGTCGTTGCGGGTGTCTTGCCCTTACCACGGGAGGCGAAGTTCGAGTTCGGAGGATTTGTCGTCGATTGACTCCTCTCGGCCTTCTTCCTTCGGAGGAAGCGTTCGGCTTATTCCCCTCGGACCTTCAAGTCTTTCCAAGTATTGGACGGTGCTGTCCCCATTGCTTCCAACACGTCCAATGCGAGGTTGTTGTGGTAAGTCTGGAGAATGAACTCCTCGGTGATCGGGTCCCGGCAATTCAACGCTTTGTTCCGGAACCTCTTGATGAAGGTTTCGACCGGTTCCCCGTCCTTTTGTTTCTCATCGAGCAACATTCCGATGGATATCTCGGTGTCATCGTCGAAGAAGTTAGCGAGGAATTTTGTCTCCATGTTGTCCCAGCTATTCATGCTTCCTAGCTTGAGGCGGCGATACCAATCGAAGGCGGCTCTGCGAAGAGTGCCAACGAATGACCGCACCATTAGAGGCTCATTGCCGGAGATAACACCCAGGTGCGATTTGAAGTAAATCAAATGCTGAGTGGGGGAACCCTTTCCATCGAACGGCGTGAAGTTGATTAGACTAAACTTCGTCGGATAGGGGATTGATTCCCACTTTCTTGGGTATGGACAAGGAATGCCCGTCTTCTTCACCTCTTGAGCGGAAATCAACATATTGATTTTGCTCTCGAGGTTTTTGGTCTTTAAGTTTTCACTTGTATCTTCGTTGGCATCCTCGTTTCCACCCCCTGCATTGATGGGAGGATCATTGGCATTGCGAGTTTCATTTGCACCCGTGTCCTCATTTTCCAGATTGTTCTGGTTACGACGACTTGGTTCACCTTGTTGGTTCCTCAATGCCTGGATTTGTTGGTCATGCATTTCTTTCATGGTCTGCATGGCCATCTGCATCTCGAGCCTAAAGCTCTCCTGTTGTTTGGCCATAGCATCTTCGAGCATCTTGGCCACTTGTTCCGCGCTTATCATGAATGACTCACGGGGTTCTCCTTCGCTGGATACAGTGTTGTCCGACGCAACCGCAGAGCAAGCATCCGATTCCTCATCTTCTGAAGGTGGTCTTATCCGAACCCTACCATAAGTTCCTCGTGCGATGGCTCTGGACTGCAGACGGGTTAGATGCCGGGATGCTTTCAGAATAGACTCGAGATCATCCCGTGTCGATGTCCTTTTGCTGGTCATATTAGCGGTGACCCTCGGGAATTCTCTGTTTTCAACCACCGCTCTTCTTCGTCGGAAACGCCAGGGCCTTGGCTTTGGGGTTTCAGTGCTGAGCCTCTCGAAAACCGAAACTCTTTCGGGGACCGTCTTGATGCAGTTACATTCAGACAATACTGCCCGAATGAGTTTGGAACAGGGGCATTGAGTTTCGAGCCTATGAGGACTTCTCTTTCTGGCTCTGCTCGTACCCCCAGCACGATAGTACAGCTCGTCCATTTGAAAGTCGGAGCAACCTATCGTGTGTTGGCACGATTTCCCAGGTATAACGTCATCGTCGTCGGATGATAACGCTTCCTTCTGAGAATGAATTGCCTTCTTTGGGCTTTCAAAATTTACGTGCCTCGAAATATGCCTTTGTGGGCGTGTGTTCTCAGCGGATTCCTGGACTTCGATGCGCATCGTAATGCGCTTGGTTGCCCTAATTTCCTCGTCATGTTGGGGGTTGCGGTGACCCCCAGCGTGTTGACTCGTTCGGGGCTTTTTCATTGGGCCCAAACATTCTTGAACTGAAGCTTTGCATCGTACAACGGGAAGTGGGCCGAGGCGCTCCAAAACTAACTTCTTTCTCCTGGATGATTCTGTGTGACCTCCCGGAGTAGTCATGGGAATTGTCGGTGACTTTGTTTGGTTCGCCGAAGGTTGAACCTGCTTCGAAGGCTTCAAAGGTTGCTCTTTGACCTGAGTCGCCACTTCGGACTTGGGCCTCCAGACTTTGCGGGTTGGTGGCGGCTTGCTTGCCACTTCCTTCTGCAGCTTCCTACGGGCTTCTTGGACTTGAGCCCGTGCCTACGCTGACATCACGCGGTGCTTGCGAATGCGCTCTTCCAATGTCGAACGGTTCCATTTAACGCGGACCCATTCGTTCGTCGGCGGCTTGGAGAAGTTGCCATTCATCGGTTGTTGAGGCAGTTTGCCTCTCTTGTTCTTCGGATCCGTATTGTAGCGGATCTCGTCAACTAACTCCATAGCCTTTGCGAATTCTCGGGCCAAGCGTTGACGTCGCCTTTGGCGGGCTCTCTTTGAGAGAGTCACCACACCTTTGGTGACGGAGGAATTGGCAGGAATCGGCTTGACCTGGTTGGAAATTGGAGGGATCTCACCCGATGTGACTTTGGCATCAAACGGGGCGAGATCTTCGTTGGTATTTTCGACATCTTCATACCAACAAATTTTTCTCCTGGAGGAGAGCTTTTTGGACTTGCGGGGGGAGGTTGATCCGGACGAGGACGACAAGTACTCCTCGAACTTCTGCTGGTCGAACTCGTATTCGACCTCCTCCTCTCGACCGGGATCGGGATCCGCGGCTGCGACGCAACGATCTCGGCAGCGAGATCGGTGGCTCCCACTGTGGTCGCCAGATTGTTCGCGGGAAAAATTATAGCTTTCATCATTAATTCCATTGTACACTCTTGTAACAGTTTATCGATTACAAAGATCCGGTCTTTTTATAAGATCCGGTTACAACGAAAATCAAATAAAAAAATGAAAATTACAAATTTGTTTCCTTGTTTGTCGAACAAATCGTGAGCTCCTGTTTTGTGGTCGCTCGCTTGCGTGGGTTGTTTGCCTGCGCCGGGGTTTATCCGTGGACCACCACGAGATCTAGATCCGGTCGGATCTACGTAGTATAACGGGTATTATTTCACCAAAGAAATAATAGCCGGAGGGATTGTTTCACCAAGGCAACAATCGCTCAAATCTCGGGATCAAAGACCAAGCTTTGATCCAGAGTATAACGACGTAGATCTGAGATCCGGTCCTCTCGAACTCCTGCCTTATTTGGCGTTGACGATCGCCGAGCACCAGATCCGGGTGAGCAAGTCTTCGAGTTCCCAAAGATTGAATCTTTTTTAAGATCTGAGTCTTCAGTTCTGCAAGGCTTCGCCTCCTCCAAAATCCAACCCTTTAAAATGAACAACCCCCTCTCCTATTTATAGCTAAGCGTCACTGTGCCCGTGCGCACGTGTGGCCAACACACAAGGGGGGGGAGAGAGCTGGCCACCTCAAGGTGGCTCGGCTCATGCCGAGCCACCCTGGGGTGGCTCGGCCACCGAGCCACCTTAGGGTGGCTCGGTTTCGGCCGAGTCCCCCCGGGTGTTTTGGGTTCTGTCGTTCGGTTGTTGCTTTGTCCGTGATTCGGGTTTGTGGTTGACTTGGTCTGGAATCGATTTGTTGACTTGATTCCCGATTTGGCAATAAATCCACTTCTGAGTTCGAGTCCGAAGCTGATCTTGATTCGATCGCGATTCATCCGAGTCCGTTCTTGGTTGGACGACTCATTGACTCCCCGAACCGTTGGATTGATTCCGCACACGAATGCATTCTGTTGATCGCGTGCAATTTGTTGACCTCGTCGCCTCGTCACTCGATGGTTCGTTGATTTGTCGATTCCTCGTGTCGAGCTATGTGAAGGGACCTATAGGCAATTTTATACGCCTACATGTATGGCTTGCCTGTCAGCACGAGGCATTTTTGTGCTTTGTTCGAGCTTTATAATCCAGATTCGAACACTTTTCTGACCCGGCAAGGGGAGTTGGGCTTGGCTCTTCACGAGATGCACAGGATTTCTGGTTTGCCCATGGGACAGATGTTATATCAGGAATACTTTCCTTCCAATCATGAATTGAATCAATTGAAGGATCGTATGCCCGATCGCTATGAGACTCTATGGGACCTCACTTGTCACTATCATATTGCTTTGGCGCAGTCTGAGCCTTTAGCAAAGAGGACTAAGGTATTCGTGAGTCTGAAGCAGTTTGCAAATTATTTGTTCAAGAATCTGGAGAGTAATTCTGGGGAGGCTATTTGTGAGTTGGCCACACTTACTCCCTCAGGGGTGAACAGTCTACTGAAGAAGATTGATGCTCATTCTTATACAACTAGCAGTCCTGAGGGTGGCTTTCCTGCAGGGACAAAATTCAAATCATTCTTATGGCATGCAACCGCACCGATTCGACTGATGACTCTTCTTGCATGTTATCTCGCTATTTGGATAAAGAAATGCGTGGTTCCATATCAGTCTGGCGATGCCTTGCCCTTGGAAGTGCTCTACCCAGCAGTTCAGCTTGCCTACAAGAAAGAACTTTCACTTCTTCCGGTGATGGTGTCTAACATTCATCGAGGACTTCGACAGCTTTCTGGTGCCTTTACACGGAAGGAAAGTGATTTACCGGGTCAGATTCCCACCATTAAGACGGAGCTTCCGTACACTTATTTGATGGCTTGGTTCGTCCTTCACCGTTCTGACATGATGTCGGTACCGAACGCCACAGACCACTCCGTTCCCCTACTACAGTTGCTTAAGAATGGCAAGTGGGAGGGGCGCGGATTTTCTGACATCAGACAGCAGCTGCAGGTCCACAAGTGTTGGACATTTTCCACTTGCTTTCCGTAGTTCTCCGGCCGATATGGTGATTGTTTGATAGATGAGGAGAGGCCGAGGGAGTATCGAACTCACTTAGACATCGGCTGCTTTAACTGGTTGGTGAACATTAGGCCAGGTTATCTGACTTTTCGGGTGAGGGATCAGTATTTCATAGAGCCATATCTACCCTGCCGATTCGCTTGCCAGTTTGGCTATGATCAGCTTTTCGTCGGGAATCCTCGTCAGCAGCTTCGGGCCCACGGCGGTTTGGTGGATGGTCTCCGTGCATGGTTGTGGACCGTGACTGGCTGTACTGGTGCTAAGTTCAGTCTCCCGAGTGCTGATCGGCAGTTGAACCTCACTTTCTTAAGCTGCAAGTGATTGTTAGCAGCTAATAAGACTATCCCTGTGAAGCCGATCGCAGAGCTAGAGGTCGAGGAAGCTTCTCAGGTTGATTCTCGTAGGATTTGGGAGAACGCTCGGTCACAGAGGATACGGAACAAGACTCGTCGGATTGACGAAGAGGGAAAGAGGATCTTCCATTCTGCAGACGAGGCTTCAGGCGGAAATCCTGAAGATTACGAGGACTTTTCCGAACGAGGTTAATCATTCATCTTCTTCTTCTGCTTTCCAGAATTATTAAAGCTGACAATGGTTTGATGTTTCAGGGACCATTGGTGACCAAGAAGAAGAGTTCCGTCATCCTCCCCAAACGAGACCTTCGATTATTGTCCCTGCTGCTAGGCGGAAGAGATTAGCCCGCAAGCCGCGTGCAGCTTCCCGAGCATCTGATATGGATTTGGCTGGTGATGATCCTGCTAGTGACGGAGGTAACATCTACCCTGTAAACCATTCTCTTGATTATTCAGAATATTGACTCATGCTTTTCCATCTCTATATAGATGAGCGTGGAGACAGCGAGATGAGTCCTGATCTTGTTCCTATATCTCCTGGCGAGCCTGACTCACCGCGCCAGGTGGAGAGGCCTGCAGTGGCTACCGACGTTAGGGAGGATATCAATGTAGGACCCGACCCAGCGAATCCAGGTACATCTACCATTAACAATATATCTTTTAGATGACACGCAAATGAGTCGAATGATTTGGAATTTGCGCATCCTCTAATTGTCTCTGTACTTCTCGCTCCTTCAGATAACTTGCAGGAGGCGAACGTGGATTTTGGAAATAAAGAGGCTAATGCACCCGTAAAAGGTAACTCATTTCAATTGGTTGTAGTCTCTTCATTCTTCTTTGGTACTTATATTCTCTTGTGTCAGACTTCTCGATTGATGATTTTGACGAGGAATGCTTGCTTGTGGATACTCCTATGATTCACTTCATGTGTGGATCTCCTCAGATTGATGACCAGTTGACTGGAGATATGTTTCCTGAGTCCACATTCCCTGAGAACCTTGAGGGTGGTTCTTTTGAAGGTACGTGCCTCCTCCCAAGTTAATTATAGGACTAGCCAATTCTTGACTAAAGTAGCTATAATGTGATGTCTCTGAGAATTCTGTTTTAAATTTGATAGGTGCTTTTGTCGAGAATGATCCCGTTGAGCCGGCTGCGAGACCAACTACACCAGTTGATACCTCTACAGCGGTTACACCCCCAGTACCCCCAGTGACTCAAGAGGGTATGAATTAAGCAACTGAGAATGTTATTTATTTCCTCCTCAAAACATTTTTGACGGATTTCTCCTTCTTTGTATAGGGTCTTCTTCTCGGCTTCATATCCTAGTGAAGGAATTGCTATCAGACAACGATCCTGAGAAGATCGTTCTCTGCATAGAACTTCGCTCCTTCTTCTCCTTCGTGAATGCTATGATTGGCAAGCTCTTACACGGTAGACTCTTCCTTCGCCAATTCAAGCTTTTCCTTGATTCCAAAGTCAATTTGATAAGGGAAGCAGGATATCCAGATTTGGCACAGGCTATAGTTGATGACCTCGATTGCCTAGATCATGAGCTTCAGATGTTTCGTGAGCTCCGAGATGCAGGCGCCTCCTCATTTATTGCTGCCGAGCTGGATACCCGCTTACAGTCATCGCGCGAGACTCAGATTCTTGCTGAGCTCGAGATTCAGATGCAGCGGGACCGAGTAGATCGAGTTGAGACCAGCCTTACTGTTAGATCATCTTCGCTTGCCGAGCTCGACCTTTCTATTACTTCTTGTGCGGCCGAGATAGACCAGCTCAGAAGAGCACTCCGTGAAAAAGAGGAGACTATGGATATTCTTCAGATGAGGAAAGCACAGGATCAGCAAACCCACACTGCGTTATCTGATGAGCTGAAATCCTTGAAGCAGAAGCTAGTCGAGACAGAGGAGATTGCTGTGAGGACTTCATCCACCACCGAGGAGTCCATCAGAATTGAACTTAGGCAAGCTTATGATGAGAAGCTGTCTAAGATCAGTCAGCAGATTTTTGGTCATGGTCTTGATGTATGATTTTGTTTGCTGAATACTTTGACTTTTGATACTCTTAGTGAAACTGGTTTTGATCTTTATCTTTATTATGATTCGTCATTCCGTTTGAAATGATTGACCATAATACTCATAGGATTTTTGGCAAACCCTCAGCCATCAACGGGTTTGATAAGCCTTTACCGACTACCGTTTGAGTCGGGCTAGCATGCGAATTGTTTAAATCCGTTCGCATGTAACGTTACGCTCAGAGATTGAATTCTCTGAGACTTTGTGTTATGATATCAAATACATAGACTTCGCCATTGTTATGGGAATAGGCTACCCAGCAACGTGTATTAGACGTTGGCTTTAGGATTTTTGGCTAACCCCCAGCCTTCAACGGATTTGATTAGCCTTTACCGACTACCGTTTGAGTCGGGCTAGCATGCGGATTGTCTAAATCCGTTCTGCATATGACGTTAAGCTAAAAGAGTTAACTCTTTTAGTGCTACGACATTGAATACGTAGACTTCATCTTTCTCCTGTGAAAAGACTAAACAGCAACGTGTATGAGACGTTAACTTAGGATTTTTGGCAAATCCTCAGCCTTTAACGGATTTGATGTGCTCTTACCGACTACCGTTTGAGTCGGGCTTACATGCGGATTGTCTTAATCCGTTCCGCATGGGACGTTGTGCTAAAGGAATGAACTCCCTTAGACTTTTAGCTACAACTTCGAATATGTAGACTTCGCCATTGTCATGGGAATAGGCTACTCAGCAACGTGTATTAGACGTTGGCTTATCCCTACTTAGGCTTCGGGACAAAGGTCCCCAGAGTCAGGCTCTGGTATCTTTTTCTACGGATAAAGACCAAACCGGCGACGCGTGTTAGGCGTCGGCATATCCTTTCTTAGGATTCAGGATAAAATTCCCCATACGTGTAAGGCATGGATTTTGGTGTTATTAATAACAACCTGCCACAATATTGAATATGTGGACGAGTGTTCTTTTTAATGGTTAAGAACTAACCAGCGGCGCGTGTTAGGCGTAGACTTATCCTTGCTTAGGTTTTAGGATAAAATACCCCTGAATCGAAATATGGTGTCTTTTTTCAATCGGAGAAAGACTAACCCGGCAGCACGTGTTAGGCGCAGACTTATCCCTGCTTAGGATTCGGGATAAACTTCCTAGGATGAATCCTAAATTGATAAATTTTGGAAAAAGAGTTGGTGTGGGAAAGGAAGAATTTTATATTCTATTCCCCGAACATGGAAGGAAGAATTTTATATTCTATTCCTTGATTCTGGAAAGGAAGAATTTTATATTCTATTTCCAGTGCAAGAAAGAAACTAGAAGTGGGATCTCCACTCCGAGAATCCGGGAGACCTAGATAAACTTACCTTTTATAGGATTGGTTATCTGATCGAAAGATGAGTTCTTCGTTTATCGAAGTGACATTTCAACTTCGGTTATAATCATGAGAAGGTTTAACCAAAGAGAAAAGAAAGGGAGTTCTTTCGTTTATCGAAAGGGGACTCCGAACTGAAAGTGGACCTCTTGTTCATGAAAAGAGTCAAGAGGGCCAGAAGGACATTTTTGGTGGACTCACTGTCAATTAAAATTGATCAGTGAGGGATTTTGGTGGTAGAAACAATTTTGGGTTATCCTCTAGAATATTAAGTGTAATATTCTTCGAGGAACTTCCCGATAAATGAGTTATCCTGAATGTACTAGGGATAGTATTTTTTCAAAAACTTCCCATTTATTGGTATTAATTACCTGACACCCTCTAGAGAAATTAGGCGATATGCGCCGTTTGAATAGACTGTGTCTATTATAAACGGTCCTTCCCACTTGGGTTCAAATTTACCTTTCTTCTTAGAGTTGAGGATTATCGGTCGGCGAGCAGCGAGGACCAGATCTCCTTCCTTGAAGCTTCTCTGTCGGACCCTCTTGTTGAAAGCCCTAGATATCCTGGCTTGGTAGAACTCGATGTGTTGTTGAGCTTCCAAGCGCCTTTCATCCAACCTCTCGAGTTCTTCGAGACGTTTTCGATGCTGCTCTTCGGTCGTCATCTCCGTTGCGAGAGCGATCCGAAGGGAGGGGATTTGAATCTCCAACGGTAGCACTGCTTCACATCCATACACCAACGAATAGGGGGTGGCTCCCGTAGGTGTGCGTATGGTGGTGCGATAAGCCCAGAGCGCTTCGTCGAGTTTATCGTCCCAATCTCGCTTATTGGTTTTCACGAGTTTTGACAGGATCTTGATGATCGTCTTGTTGAAAGCCTCAGCTAATCCATTAGCAGCGGGATAATAAGCCGTTGACGAAACATCTTGAATCTTGAATTTGTCACAGAACCTGATGAAAGCGTTGCTTATGAATTGCGGACCGTTGTCATGAATGATCCGTCTCGGCACGCCGTGTCAGTATATGACATGATGTTTGATGAAGTTGATGACGTTGTTCATCTTCACTTCTTTAAGCGGAATTGCTTCAGCCCACTTTGAAAAGTAGTCCGTGATAGCGAGGATAAATCGATCACCTTTGACTGAAGGAGGAAAAATAGGACGGACAATGTCCATACCCCATGTCTCGAATGGCCAGGACGTGGTTGACGTGTGTAACCGCTCCGGTGGTTGGTGCATATAATTCGCATGCACTTGACAGGCGTGACATTCTCGTGCATATTCGATTGCATCACGTACCATTATTGGCCAGAAATATCCCATTCTTCTGATTCGATCATACAACTTGGGACCAGGCTGATGCGCACCGCATTCTCCTTCGTGTGCTTCCTTAAGAACTTCTTTTGCTTCTTCGTTCGAAAGGCATCGGAGAAGCAAATCATCATACCCTCGACGATATAATGTACGGGTCTCGGTATTGTAAAAGAACCGTGGTGCTCTTCGGCGAATAGATTCTTTTTCTTTTACATCCTCCGGCAAAATGCCATATTAGACATAATCAATGATGGGAAAGCGCCAATCTCGAGACTCAGACCCGATTTGGGTTGAGTTCACCTCTTTAGCATTTTCGTTTCTGTTATCTTCCTCTTCAATATCCATATTGTATATGGGTATACAGAGTTGATGTGATCTCACTATGACTAGTAGTTCAGTTTCGGGCGGCTGCGCGAGTGATACTGCTAATGCTGCCAGTGCATCCGCATAAGCATTCTGGAGATGAGGGATGTATTCAATATAGAATTCTTCAAAAGAATCCGCTATCTTGATGGCCTCTTGGTGGTACGGAATTAGATCTGGGTTCCTGACTTCATACTCTCCACGAACTTGGTTGACTATCAATTGAGAATCCCCAAAAGCTTCGAGATATTCGACCCCCAGCTCTTTGGCGAAACTGAGTCCAATGAGGAGCGCGTTGTACTCAGCTACGTTATTGGAACATGGATCCGTCAGTGAATAAGTCCAAGGCATCACATGCTTCCCCGGGGAAACTAAGACAACTCCAACTCCGGAGGAGACTCTAGAACATCCAGGGGTTATTGCCTTATTAACTGCTCTCAAAGCACCATCAAAGTATAATTGCCATACTTATTGGTGTGATGTGGTATTAACCTCGTGGGTTTCGTCTGGCAAGTCATCATATACTTCAACCGTATCTGTTGTCGGACTTGTCGCCAAAATATTACAAATTGCTTGTCCTTTGACCGACTTCTGCTGTTTGAAGTGTAAATCATATTGGGACAAAAGAAGGGCCCACTTCGCTAACCGCCAATTCATCGAACCCGGTTGAGTCATGAATACCCGTACCGGATTAACATTAGCAATGACGTAAATCGTCTGGCCAACCAAGTAATGTTGCATCTTTTGTACTGCGAATACCAATGCGAGACATTCTTTCTCGATCATCGGATATCAAGACTCAGCACCTATCAAGGTCCGACTTAGGTAATAGACTGCCTGTTCGTGACCATTATCATCGTCTTGTGCTAATAAAGCACTTATCGAATGGTTCATCGCCTTGATGTAAATCAAGAACGGTTTACCTAATTTTGGTGCAACAAGAACAGGGGGATTCATCAGATATGTCTTGATATATTCGAGCACTTTTTGGCAAGCATCGTCCTAAATAAATGACACGCCCTTCTTGTTTAGCTTAGAAAATGGTTGACACTTCCTAGAAAGATTTGAGATGAACCTCCGGATGTAAACTAAACGCCCTTGCAATCCTCTGAGCTCTCTTAGATTCCTCGGAGGTTGCAACTCATGTATTGCCTTTACCTTGTCTGGGTCGATGTGTATACCCTTAGTGGTGACGACGAATCCAAGGAATTTTCCGCTGGACATTCCGAGGAAGGATTTTGTGGGATTCATCTTCAATTGATGACTCCGCATGAGATCAAACATCGTTTTCAAGTCCTTGATGTGATCTTCTTTGTTGCGGTTTTTTACCACCAAATCATCAACGTAGCATTCAACCGTTTTCCTGAGGTGCTTCTGGAAAATCTTAGTCATCGCTCGTTGGTATGTGGCGCCTGCGTTCTTCAGACCGAAAGGCATCACCGTGTAGCAGAAGACACCGAGGGGCGTTCTGAATGTTGTATGTTTCTCGTCATCCGGGTGCATATTGATTTGGTTATACCCCAAAAAGCCGTCCATGAAGGACATTCTCTCAAATCCTCATGTATTGTCGATAATGACATCCGTGATTAGGAGAGGAAAATCGTCTTTTGGACATGCTTCATTCAGGTTCCTGAAGTCGATGCAAATCCTGATTTTGCCATTCTTCTTCATGACGGGAACGATGTTGGCTAACCAGTCTGGATGTTGTTCCTCTCGGATGAATCCTGAGTCGATCAACTTCTTAACCTCTGCCTCGATGGCTTCCATAATCTGCGGACGAAACCGTCTTTGCTGTTGTTTAACAGGTTTGGCATCCAGCTTGATGTCGAGGCGGTGCATCGCCACATTGGGGTCGAGCCCTGGCACGTCTTCGTAGTTCCAAGCGAAGACGTCGATATATTCCCTGATAAGGGCAATTAATTCCTCTTTCTCATTTGGGGGAAGACTATCGCTGATGAATATGGGCTTTCGGTTGGCCTCATTGCCCATATTAATTTAGACTATTTCATCTTCGGTAGGGGGTTCCCTCTGTTCAAATCTATCGCCATACTGCATGTTTAGGTGATGAACCCATGGGTCCTCCCATGTTGGCATTTGATCGTCGTCTTCCATTGTAGATGGATCAGCTGTAGTCATGTTCGACATTAAGGTCTTGAACATTTCTCCCAAACTTGTGGCAGAATCCCCAGTTGAAGAATCTGGCAAGTACCCATCCTTAGCTTTGTTAGCAATTTGATCGATGATTTGCCAACCACATTCATCATCAGACGATGAAACATAGCCTAAGCCTCTCTTGTGACGGTAATAATCATCCGGTTTCCCTTTTGATACATATGCCGTTTTGAGTGGGATACGGGAACCTCGGTCGAAGTATAAACCTTCTCCGAGTGTGAAGTCGTACCCTTGTTTTTTCCATGAGCGTGCGCGCTTCCGGACTATACTTAGATAAGTACAGACCAGATTTGTCATCATCTTCGTCTTCTCTTAGGAAATGATCTGGCAACGGAAGATTTTCTCCTTTACCGTAAATCACTTCTTTTTGTCCCCCTATCTTGGCAGGAATAATTCGGGTTGTTCCGAAAGGATGCTGGAGACGTTTCTTCGTTACATAAGATGATCGGAGCGGCATACATAAATCAGGATTATCGTATAATCCCTTTATCGCATCATCAAGAGATAAGGAGTACTCTAAATCATGATTTATTTTAATATCGGCAAGTTGCCAGTTACAACCGCCATCTGACGATTGTTCATCGTCAAGATTGATTACAAAGGGTACAATGTCATTTAAAACAAAACCGCCATTGTAATCGAATCCGGCCTCGGAATTAGCTTCTTCTCCGCTGTCCATGCCCTGGACCGATGGTTCAGTATCGGATTCATTACCATAAAGGAGAGAATCAGTGAAGTAATTCTCATACCCTTTGAATGGTTGCTTATCCGCGACCACCGTCCTGGCCCTTCCATCAGTGTCGACATATTTCAGACACTGATGTAAGGTGGAGGGAACTATAACATTACTATGTATCCAAGACCGACCCAGTAGTAAGTTATAGGATGTCTCAGCATCAATCACGTAGCACGTGACCTCCGTCTTCAGATCGCCCATTTGGCACTTTATTCGGATCTTTCCCAAAGGCCTTGACCCGCTGGTGTTGAATCCGTAAATAACCGTGCCTGTAGACGCCAATTTGCTGACTGGAATGCCAAGGCTATGCATTAGGCGAAGTGGCATAATACTCACAGCGGAACCCGGATCCACTTGGATTCGGTTGACTTCGCTGGAGCCAATGTATCCGACGAAGTACAGGGGTCGATCATGGTTTGAATTCTTCGTCTGCATGTCCTCTTTGGTGAAGGTGATGCAGGGAATGTTCTTAGCTGCCACATTGCACTGTTGAGCTAAAAGTTCCAGTTCCTCAGATGCCGGTTTGATCCGAGTGAGGAATGCTTCTGAATCGGCCAAGGCTTCTTGCAAGGCTTCTCTAGTCTCCTTAGACAGTCGCAGCAACTCATATAGAGTTATCCGCGCTGGGATATTGGCTAGCTAAGCCATGATGTCGAAGACGCGCGGAGTTTTCGAACTCTCCGGTTTATCCTTTCCAATCGGACGACTGAAACGAGACTGCTTCGGATTTTGAACCTCCTCGGGCCTCTTTTCTTTCTGTTTATCTACCGGCTGTCGTCGAGCCTCCTCAACCGGTTTAGGAACCGTAATCACCCCCAGCTCTGTGAGAGTCTTGGCTGGTCCCCGTTTTGCCACTCCTTGCTCCGCTAATTGATCACTAGGAGATGGATATTTGAAGTGATACTCATTTCCACTCCGGGTCGCAAAGACTTCCTGTTCTTCATCGGAAAGCGGAAAGGTAGGAGCTTCATCGCCGTCTTCTTCGAAGATTGCGGAAGTTGCATGACAAGCCTTTCCTTTGCTCTTTCTCTTCGAAGACGTTGTCCACTGTTCATCTTCAATGAGATCTGGATGAACCCAGAGGATTTCGCCGTTTGGGGCTGTGTGTGGCACAAGTCCCTTTTGGCGCTGTCCTTGTAGGTCATCATTCACTGTCTTCATTCCCACTTTGGTGATGCGTTTCGGCTCGAACCAAGTTGTAGGCACCGATCCAAAACTGATTGACACCGCGTTTGCTCCCACATTCTTGGCCAGTTTCGGGGTTATGACCCCTACGTCGATTAACGCCTGGATCTTGTCCTTGAGGTGGTAGCATGACCTCGTAGGGTGATGGACCGCTCTGTGGTATGCGCAGTACTTCGGATCCGTCACTTTGCTAGCTCCCTCTTGATCCACGATCGCTGGCAGCTGAATTTTATTATTCTCCAACAAGTACTTGAAGATGCCAGGAACTTCATCATCCTTGAAGGAGTACACTTTAGGAAACTTCGGCTCTGAAGATTTTTGCTTCTGAGACCGTTGCTGCCAATGCGGCTGGGATTGTTGTGGCGCTCGTTGTTGCTGCTGTTGCTGAGGTTGCAATTGAAAAGTTTGGTTAGCATCAACGGCATTAGCATGAGCTTTACCTTTTCCTTTTGGGTTGAAGTTCTGTTTCGGAGGATTTGTTGCCGGTTGGCCTCTCTCCGCCTTCTTTCTCCTGAGGAATCGCTCAGCTTGCTCCCCTCGGACCTTCAAATCCTTCCATGTCTTGGATGGTGTTGTGCCCATTGCTTCCAACACGTCCAGCGAAAGGTTGTTGTGGCAGGTCTGGAGGATGAACTCCTCAGTGATCGGATCCCGGCAATTCATCGCCTTGTTCTGGAACCTTTTGACGAAGGTGTCGACTAACTCCCCGTCTTTCTGCTTCTCATCGAGCAGCGATCCGATGGATATCCCGGTATCGTCGTCAAAGAAATTTGTGAGGAACTTAGTCTCCATGTCGTCCCAGCTGTTAATGCTACCTGGCTTGAGGCAGCGATACCAATCGAAGGCGGCTCCGCGAAGAGTGCCAACGAATGACCGCACCATTAGAGGCTCATTACCAGAGATTACCCCCAAGTGCGATTTGAAATAAATCAAATGCTGAGTGGGTGAACCCATCCCATTAAACGGCGTGAAGTTAATTAGACTGAACTTCGCCGGATATGAGATTGATTCCCACTCTCTTGGGTATGGACAAGGAATGCCCGTCTTTTTCATCTCTTGAGCGGAAATCAATGTGTTGATTTTGCTCTCGAGGTTTTTAATTTTCAGACTTTCACCCGAGTTTTCATCAGTACGATTCGGATGTGGAAGCGTGGTGTTGTGACTAGCATCCTCATTGCCACCCCCTGCATTAATGGGAGGATCATTAGCATTGCGGGTTTCATCCGCATTCGCATTCTCCACTTCCTGAACAACTGGATTACGGCGGCTTGGTTCTTCTTGCTGGTTCGTCAGTACCTGGATCTGTTGGTCATGCATCTCTCTCATGCTCTGCATGGCCATTTGCATTTCGAACCTGAAGCTTTCTTGTTGTTTGGCCATGGCTTCTTCAAGCATCTTGGCCACTTGCTCCGCGCTTATCATGAATGACTCGCGGGG
>BQKN01065028.1:325803-352552 GCA_022839385.1 Asparagus kiusianus
GGTAAAATGCCATATTGGACGTAGTCAATGATGGGAAAGCGCCAATCTCGGGACTCAGACCCGATTTGGGTTGAGTTCACCTCTTTGGCGTTTACGTTTCTATCATCCTCCTCTTCGATATCCATATCGTATATGGGTATGCAGAGTTGGTGTGATCTTACTGTGACTAGCAGTTCAGCTTCGGGCGGTTGCGCGAGTGATACTGCTAGTGCTGCTAGTGCATCTGCATAAGCATTCTGGAGACGAGGGATGTATTCAATATAAAATTCTTCAAAAGAATCTGCTATTCTAACGGCCTCCTAGTGGTATGGAATCAGATCTGGGTTCCTGACTTCATACTCTCCACGAACTTGGTTGACAATCAATTGAGAATCCCCAGAAGCTTCGAGATATTCGACCCCCAGCTCCTTAGCGAAACTGAGTCCAATGAGAAGCGCGTTGTACTCGGCTACATTATTGGAACATGGATTCATCAGTGAATAAGCTCGAGGCATCACGTGCTTCCCCGGGGAAACTAAGACAACTCCAACTCCGGAGGAGACTCTAGAACATCCAGGGGTTATTGCCTTATTAACTGCTCTCAAAGCACCATCAAAGTATAATTGCCATACTTGTTGGTGTGATGTGGTATTAACCTCATGGGTTTCATCTGGCAAGTCATTATATACTTCAACCGTATCTGTTGTCGGATTTGCCGCCAAAAGATCACAAATCGCTTGTCCTTTGACCGACTTCTGTTGTTTGAAGTGCAAATCATATTGGGACAAGAGAAGGGCCCACTTCGCTAACCGCCAATTCATCAAACCCGGTTGAGTCATGAATACCCGTACTGGATTAACATTAGTAATGACGTAAATCGTCTGGCCGACCAAGTAATGTCGCATCTTTTGCACTGCGAATACCAATGCGAGACATTCTTTCTCGATCATCGGATATCGAGACTCGGCGCCTATCAAGGTCCGACTTAGGTAATAAACTGTCTGTTCGTGACCATTATCATCGTCCTGTGCTAATAAAGCACTTATCGAATGGTTCATCACCTTAATGTAAATCAAGAACGGTTTACCTGATTTTGGTGCAACAAGAACAGGAGGGTTCGTGAGATATGTCTTGATATCGTCGAGTGCTTTTTGGCAGGCGTCATCCCAAACAAATGACACGCCCTTCTTGTTTAGCTTAGAAAATGGTTGACACTTCCCAGAAAGATTTGAGATGAACCTCCGGATGTAAGCTAAACGCCCTTGCAATCCTCTGAGTTCTCTTAGATTTCTCGGGGGTTGCAATTCATTTATCGCCTTCACCTTATCAGGGTCGATGTGTATACCTTTAGTGGTGACGACGAATCCAAGGAATTTTCCGCTAGACATTCCGAGGAAGGATTTTGTGGGATTCATCTTCAATTGATGACTCCGCATGAGATCAAACATCATTCTCAAGTCCTTGATGTGATCTTCTTTGTTACGGGTTTTTACCACCAAATCATCAACGTAGCATTCAACCGTTTTCCTGAGGTGTTTCTGGAAAATCTTAGTCATCGCTCGTTGGTATGTGGCGCCTGCGTTCTTCAGACCGAAAGGCATCACCGTGTAGCAGAAGACACCGAGGGGCGTTCTGAATGCCGTATGTTTCTCGTCATCCGGGTGCATCTTAATTTGATTATACCCCGAAAAGCCGTCCATGAAGGACATTCTCTCGAATCCGCATGTATTATCGATAATGACATCCGTGATCGGGAGAGGAAAATCGTCTTTTGGACATGCTTCATTCAGATTCCTGAAGTCGATGCAAATCCTGATTTTGCCATTCTTCTTCATAACGGGAACGATGTTAGCTAACCAGTCTGGATGTTGTTCCTCTCGGATAAATCCTGAGTCGATCAACTTCTTAACCTCTGCCTCGATAGCTTCCATAATCTGCGGACGAAACCGTCTTTGCTATTGTTTGACAGGTTTGGCATCCGGCTTGATGTCGAGGCGGTGCATTGCCACATTAGGGTCGAGCCCTGGCATGTCTTCATAGTTCCAAGCGAAGACGTCGATATATTCCCTGATAAGGGCAATTAATTCCTCCTTCTCATCTGGGGGAAGACTACCGCAGATGAATATGGGCTTTGGATTGGCCTCATCGCCCATATTAATTTGGACTACTTCGTCTTTGGTGGGTGGTTCTCTCTGTTCGAACCTATCACCATATTGCATGTTTAGGTGATGAACCCATGGGTCCTCCCACGTTGGTATTTGATCGTCGTCCTCCATCATAGATGGATCAGCCGTCGTCATGTTCGACATTAAGATCTTGAACATTTCTCCCAAACTTGTGTCGGAATCCTCAGCTGAAGAATCTGGCAAGTACCCACCCTTAGCTTTGTTAGCAATTTGATCGATAATTTGCCAACCACATTCGTCATTTGATGAAACATAACCTAAGCCTCTCTTGTGACGATAATAGTCATCCGGTTTTCCTTTCGGTACATATGCCGCTTTGACTGGGATACGGGAACCTCGGTCGAAGTATAAACCTTCTCCGAGTGTGAAATCGTATCCCTGTCTTTCCATGAGCTTGCGTTCTTCCGGACTATACTTAGATAAATGCAGACCAGATTTGTCATCATCTTCATCTTCTCTTAGGAAATGATCTGGCAACGGAAAATTCTCTCCTTTATCATAAATCACTTCTTTTTGTCCCCCTCTTTTGGCAGGAACAATCTGGGTTGTTCCGAAAGAATGCTGGAGGCGTTTCTTCGTTACATAAGATGATCGGAGCGGCATACATAAATCAGGATTATCGTCTAATCCCTTTATCACATCATCAAGAGACAAGGAGTACTCTAAATCATGATTTATTTTAATATCGGCAAGTTACCAGTTACAACCGCCATCTGACGATTGTTCATCGTCAAGATTGATTACAAAGGGTACAATGTCATTTAAAACAAAACCGCCATTGTAATCGAATCCGGCCTCGGAATCAGCTTCTTCTCCGCTGTCCGTGCCTTGGACTGATGGTTCCGTATCGGATTCATTACCATAAAGGAGAGAATCTGTGAAGTAATTCTCATACCCTTTGAATGGTTGCTTATCCGCGACCACCGTCCTAACTCTTCCATCAGTGTCGACATATTTCAAACACTGATGTAGAGTGGAGGGAACTATAACATTACTATGGATCCAAGGCCGACCCAATAGTAAATTATAGGATGTCTCAGCATCAATCACGTAGCACGTGACCTCCATCTTCAGATCGCCCATTTGGCACTTTATTTGGATTTTTCCCAAAGGCCTTGACCCGCTGGTATTGAATCCGTAAATGACCGTGCCTGTGGCTGCCAATTTGCTGACTGGAATGCCAAGGTTATGCATTAGGCGAAGTGGCATAATACTCACAGCGGAACCCGGATCCACTTGGATTCGGTTGACTTCGCTGGAGCCAATGTACCCGACAAAGTACAGGGGCCGATCATGGTTTGAATTCTTCGTCTGCATGTCCTCTTTGGTGAAGGTGATGCAGGGAATGTTCTTAGCTACCACATTGCACTGTTGAGCTAACAGTTCTAGTCCTTCAGGCGCCGGCTTGATCCGAGTGAGGAACGCTTCTGAATCAGCCAAGGCTTCTTGCATGGCTTCTCTAGTCTCCTTCGACAGTCGTAGCAACTCATATAGTGTTATCCGTGCTGGAATATTGGCTAGCTGAGCCATGATGTCGAAGACGCGTGGAGTTTTCGAACTCTCCGGTTTATCCTTTCCAATCGGACGACTGAAACGAGATTGCTTCGGATTTTGAACCTCTTCGGGCCTCTTTTCTTTTTGTTTATCTGTCGGCTGTCGTTGAGCCTCCTCAACCGGTTTAGGAACCGTAATCACCCCCAGCTCTGTGAGAGTTTTGGCTGGTCCCCGTTTTGTCACCCCCTGCTCAGCTAATTGATCACCAGGAGATGGATATTTGAAGTGATACTCATTTCCACTCCGGGTCGCGAAGACTTCCTGTTCTTCGTCGGAAAGCGGGAAAGTGGGGATTCTTTCGTCATCTTCTCCTGGGATAGTAGAGACTCCGCAGCAAGACTTCCCTTTCCCTTTTGATTTCTTCTTGGATGACGATCCGACCCATTGTTCATCTTCGATCAGGTCGGGGTGAACCCAGAGAATTTCGCCGTTTGGGGCTGTGTGTGGCACAAGTCCCTTTTGGCGCTGTCCGTGCGGGTCATCATTCACCGTCTTCATCCCGACTTTGGTGACGCGCTTTGGCTCGAACCAAGTTGTAGGCACCGATCCAAAACTGATTGACACCGCGTTTGCTCCCACATTCTTGGCTGATTTCGAGGTTATGACTCCTACGTCGATCAATGCCTGGATCTTGTCCTTGAGGTGGTAGAAAGACTTCGTTGGGTGGTGGACCGCTCTGTGGTACGTGCAGTACTTCGGGTCCGTCACCTTGGTGGCCCCTTCATGATCTACGATCGCCGGCAGCTGGATTTTGTTGTTCTCCAACAAGTACTTGAAGATGCCGGGAACTTCATCATCCATGAAGGAGTAGACTTTAGGAAACTTCGGCTCTGAAGATTTTTGCTTCTGAGACCGTTGCTGCCAATGCGGCTGCGACTGTTGCGGCGATCGTTGTTGCTGTTGTTGCTGTTGCTGAGGTTGCAATTGAAACGTTTGGTTAGCATCAACGGCATTAGCATGAGATTTACCTTTTCCTTTCGGGTTGAAGTTCTGCTTTGGAGGATTTGTTGCCGGTTGGCCTCTCTCCGCCTTCTTTCTTTTGAGAAATCGCTCAGCTTGCTCCCCTCAAACCTTCAGATCCTTCCATGTCTTGGATGGTGCTGTGCCCATTGCCTCTAACACGTCCAGCGAAAGGTTGTTATGGCAGGTCTGGAGGATGAATTCCTCAGTGATCGGGTCCCGGCAATTCATCGCTTTGTTCCGGAACCTCTTGACGAAGGTGTCGACTAACTCCCCATCCTTCTGCTTTTCATCGAGCAACGATCCAATAGATATCTCGGTGTCGTCGTCGAAGAAATTTGTGAGGAACTTAGTCTCCATGTCGTCCCAACTGTTTATGCTACCTGGCTTGAGGCGGCGATACCAATCGAAGGCGGCTCCGCGAAGAGTGCCAACGAATGACCGCACCATCAGAGGCTCATTACCAGAGATTATCCCCAAGTGCGATTTGAAATAAATCAAATGCTGAGTGGGTGAACCCATCCTATTAAACGGCGTGAAGTTGATTAGACTGAAATTCGCCGGATATGGGATTGATTCCCACTCTCTTGGGTATGGACAAGGAATGCCTGTCTTTTTCGTCTCTTGAGCGGAAATCAATGTATTGATTTTGCTCTCGAGGTTCTTAATTTTCAAGCTTTCACCCGAGTTTTCAACAGTGCGATTCGGAGGTGGAAGCGTGGTGTTGTGACTAGCATCCTCATTGCCACCCCCTGTATTAATGGGAGGATCATTGACATTGCGGGCTTCATCCGCATTCGCATTCTCCACTTCCTGAACAACTGGATTTCGGCGGCTTGGTTCGCCTTGCTGGTTCGTCAGTACTTGGATCTGTTGATCATGCATCTCTCTCATGCTCTGCATGGCCATCTGCATTTCGAACCTAAAATTTTCCTGTTGTTTGGCCATGGCCTCTTCGAGCATCTTGGCCACTTGCTCCGCGCTTATCATGAATGATTCGCGGGGTTGGCCTTCACTGGACACAGTATTGTCAGATGCAATTGCTGAGCCGGCATCTGATTCTTCATCTCCCGAAGGTACTCTTGTCCGAACCCTGCCATACGTCACGCGAATGATAGCCCCGGATTGTAGACGAGTTACTCGTCGGGGTATTTCTGGAATCGCCTCGGGGTTGTCCTGAGCCGATGCTCCCTTGCTGGTCATATTGGCGGTGACCCTTGAATGTTCACCGTCTTCGACCGTCGTTCTTCTTCTTTGGAAACGCCTAGACCTTGGCTTTGGCATTTCAATGCTGAGTCTTTCGAATACAGAAACTCTTTCGGGGACTGCCTTGGTACAGTTGCACTCAGACAGTACCGCCCGAATGAGCTTTGAACAAGGACAATGAGTTTCGAGCCTTCGAGGGCTTCTCTTTCTGGATTTCCTCGTGATCCCGTCATAATAGTACAACTCGTCAGCTTGACGATCGGAGTAATTTATCGTGTGTTAACACGACTTCTTAGGTATAACGTCCTCGTCATCAGACGAGAATGTTTCCTTCTGAGGGTGACTGGCCTTCTTTGGGCTTTCAAGAGTCACACGCCTCGAAACGCGCCTTTGTGGGCGTGAATCTTCAACGGGCTCCTGCACTTCGATGCGCAAAGTTGTGCGCTTAGGTGCCACGATTTTCTCCAAGTGTTGAGGGTTGCGGCGACCCCCAGCATGTTGAATCGTTTGGGACTTCTTCATTAGCCCCAACCGTTCTTGGACTGGAGCTTTGCCTCGTTCCTTGGGAAGTGGACCGAGGCGCTCCAAAACCTACTTCCTCTTCTGGGACGATCCTGCGGGATCTCCCGGAGCAGTTGTGGAAGTGATCGGCAGTTTGGATTTACTCGCCGGAAGTTGTACTTTCGACGATTGCTATTGTTGCACATTGGTCTGAACCGTCGCTTCAGACTTCGGCTTCCAAACCTTGCGAGTTGATGGCGGCTTCTTGACCACCTCCTTCTGTAGCTTCCGACGGGCTTCTTCAGCTTTGGCCCGTGCTTACGCTGATAATGCGTGGCGTTTATGGATACGCTCCTCCAACGTCGAACGGTTCCGTTTGACACGGACCCACTCCATAGTTGATAGCTTGGAGGAACCACCCTTCATTTGTTGTTGAGGCTGTTTGCCTCGTTTGCTTTTCAGATCCGCATGGTAGCGGACCCCGTCAACAGATTCCATGGCCTTTGCGAATTGCTTCGCAAGGCGTTGACGCTGCCTCTGGCGAGCTCTCTTGGAGAGAGTCACCACGCCTTCAATGGAGGATTTGACCTGCTTGGAGGCCGGTGGGACTTCACCCGACGCAACTTCGGCGTCGATCGGGGTGAGGTTGTCGTTGGTGGCTTCAACTTCTTCGCACCAACGGACTTTTCTCCTGGAGGAGAACTTCTGGGATTTCTTAGACTTACGGGGGGAGGTAGATCCGGACGAGGACACATACTCCTCGTACTTCTATTGGTCGAACTCATACTCAACCTCCTCCACGACCGGGATCGAGATCCGCGGCTGCGACGCTCCGATCTCGGCAGCGAGATCGGTGGCTCCCACTGTGGTCGCCAGATTGTTCGTGGGAAAAACTGATGCTTTCTTCATTGACGATTCCATTGCACTCTTAAAGAACAACTTTTTGCGTTACAGAAAGATCCGGTCTTTTTATAAGATCCGGTTACAATGAAAATCAAACAAAAAAGAAAAAAATTACAACTTTTCTCTTGTTTACCGAACAAATCACGAGCTCCTGTTATCCGGTCACTCGCTTGCGTGGGTTGTTTGCCTGCGCCGGGGTTATTTGCCGTGGACTACCGCGTGATCTTGATCCGAACCGATCTACGCAATATGACGGGTATTATTTCGCCAAGGAAATAATAGCCGGAGGGATTATTTCACCAAGGAAACAATCGCTCAAATCTCGGGGTCAAAGACCAAGCTTTGATCCGGAGTATAGCAACGTAGATCTGAAGATTTGATCCTCTCGAACTCCTGCCTTTTATGATGCGGGTGCTCGCTAAGAACCAGATCCAAACGTCCAAGTCTTCAAGCCTTCGAAAAACTCAAGCACAAGTTCTCAATCCGGCAGAGTTTCGGCTCTCCAAAAGTCCTTCCAAAAGTCCTCCAAAATGATGAATCACCTGGCCTATTTATAGGCAACCAGATCTGTGCATTTGGCACAGATCTGGTCGGCCACCTCAGGGTGGCTCGGTACTGGGCCGAGCCACCCTGAGGTGGCTCGGCGGTGGCCGAGCCACCCTGGGGTTGCTCGGCTTTGGCCGAGCCACCCCGAGGTGGTTCGGTTTTTGCCGAGCCCCCTTGGGGTATTTTTCGTTGTTTCCCGTCTTTCGGTTCTGTATTTGATTTGTCCGGACTTTGATTTGACAGTCCGGGTCTTCATTTGGCAGCAAATCTGCCTCGGTGTTTGAGTTCAAATCCATTTTGTTGTTGGATGACTCGTTGACTTTCCGAACCGTTGGTTTGGTTCCTAACGCGAACTCATTTCGTTGTTTACGTGCAATTCGTTGACCTCATCGCCTCGTCACTCGAACGTCCGTTGATTTGTCGAATTATCATGCCGAGCTGTGCTAAGGGACCTATAGGTAATTTTATACGCCTACAAACGTGGCTGAGTATAATGCACTACTCATTGGACTCGACCTGGCCCGAGAGTTAGGGATAAAGCATCTCGAGGCCTACAACGACTCTCAGCTTGTTGTTAAGTAGATGATGAGGGAATATGAGGTTAGAAATGACGATCTAATCCTGCTTCATAAAAGCGACTACAAAACTAGTTGAGTCATTTGAAAACTTCCGCATTGACATGTGCTTCGTTCCAAGAACACGCATGCGGATGCCCTCGCGTCCTTAGCAGCTAACTTAGCTCAGCCGCTAGAGACGATCCAATATGTCACTGTAGCGAGCCAACGACTCTTTCGACCAAAGGACGTTCTAGACGTAAATGCTACTCACCAGGCTCCGGATCAACTGGACCCGAAAGACTGGCGTCTCCCGATCATCAACTATGTTTTATACGGCATATTACATGAAGATACTAGGGAGCGAGAGTCCGTCCGCTGACACGCCTCAAGGTTCTACTACAACTCGACCACAAAAATATTGTATCGTAGGTCGTATGACGGATTGTTACTTCGATGTCTTTCAAAGACAAAGGCACAAGTGGCTCTACGTGAGGCCCATAATGGCACCTGCAGAGCTCACCAGCCTGGACCTAAGCTGTGGGATCGTTTGAAGAGGATAGGTTACTTTTAGCCAAGGATGGTTAGCGACGCAGTTGCTTACGCTAAATGATGCCACGCATGCCAAATCCACGCCAATTACATGCACCAACCTCCGGAAGACCTGCATACAACAATGACATCATGGCCATTCGTAGCATGGGGAATGGATATCGTTGGGTCGATATCCCCGCCATCAGCAAGAGGTCACCGGTTCATCCTAGCAATCACTGACTACTTCTCCAAATGGGCCAAAGCCGTCCTATTAAGAGAAGTCAAAACCAATGAGGTGATCAAGTTCATCAAACATCACATCATATATCGATATAGCATACTTCGACGTGTTATCCATGACAACAGCACGCAATTCTTTAGTCATGCGTTCACTAGGTTCTATGATAAGTTCTGAATTTAGAATCTTTCCTCTACAGCCTATAATCCTTCGGCGAATGGCTTGGCCGAGGCCTTCAATAAAACCATCGTTAAGATCCTAACCAAGCTGACCTCCAATAGCAAGCATGACTGGAATAAGAAGCTTGGTGAGAGCTTATGGGCGTATCGCACAACGGTTCGCACACCGACTGGCAACACGCCTTACTCACTGGTAGATAGCTATGAGACTGTGTTACCATTAGAGATTCAAATTTCATCCCTCCATGTCGCCCTAGTGATAGGGATGACAACTGAGGATAATCATCAACGACGTCTCATGGAACTTGAGGCATTGGATGAAAGGCGACTTGAAGCCCAACAGCATATTGAGTTCTACCAGGCCCGAATAGCTAAGACCTTCGATAAGAAATTCAAGCATTGATCATTCAAGGAGGAAGAATTGGTCATTGCTGTTCGACAACTGATGATTCTCACTTCTAAGAAGAAAGGCAAATTCCAGCCCAAATGGGAAGGACCGTTCATGATAGAGACAGTCTATTTGAATGGAGCTTATCGCCTCATCAAACCAAATGGCGATAAGATCATGATGCCTATCAATGGTAAATTCTTGAAGAAGTACTACCCTTAGTACTACCCCTTCATACTCCTACTGGTGCATGAGTCTAAACTACCCTTGCAACTCTTACTGGTGCATGAGTCTAAATTGCCCTTGCAACTCCTACTGGTGCAAGAGTCTAAACTGCCCCTTCAAACTCCTACAAGTGCACGAGTCTAAACTAGCCCTTACCACCTCCAACTAGTACACGAGGTTAAACTGTTCCTACTTCATATACTCTGACATACTCACGAGTATGAGCCACTGTTTACGGGAAACCCCCTATAAGATGCTGTATATAGTATTCTTAGGGGAAACCTAGATCCCTATTCGGTCAAACCTTTCTATAGTTAGGAGCAAATTCCACTATCAAGTTAATCTCCACCTCTGATGGTCTCCGCCAAATTTCTCCGGTCGATCCTCTCCAATAGGATAATAGGACGACTCCCACTGTCATGTTAACTATTACCTCTAACAAAATCAACTTACTAATCCTCTCCAGTAGGATGTTAAGCCCACAGAGTCGCTCACATCGCGACAAACAATCTAGCCATGTTAACTGTCACCTCTGGCCACATCAACTTATCAATCCTCTCACATGGGATGATAGGTCCTCATAGTTGCTCCGATCGTAACAAGATTATATCGGGTTAATGATTACCTCTGGAGCAGGCTCTGTCATTCCCACAAATGACACTGCCCGAGTAGTAACCTACCAAGCGACGCATTACTACTCTGGTCGGTCGTCACACTCGTACGTCCGTGAATGACCCGACCTATTCCGAGCGTTCTAATATTCTCTTAGAACAATCGATGGGTAGCAGCCCACCATGCGACGGTTCCTACAACGATCAATCATCACCCTCCTACGTCCCTGAACGGTTTGAATAATCTGACATCATCATCCTCGTGGCGACGATGTTCATTAAGGGTGGCTTACCAGGCGACACACTCCGACCAACCCCCGAGTAGCAACACGCCAAGTGGGGAGTCATTGTCGGGACTACTGATTTGGTCACATGCACAAGCAACCGCTCTGTTTGGGTTAGACTGTTAATCTTTAACATCTCAAAACCTCCTGAACTACAACGCGAAAGTCGAAATCAACCCGACCCCAAGCTGTGAACGGCCAAGGGTTGAAGAGAATGTTAGCAATTATGTCTAAGATAAGCTCCTCGAAGGCCCGCAACACTACGAAAAATAGCATAGCTAGCTCGACTCAAGCGACAATAGACAGTAAGGGCGAGTTCAACACAATGACCGCCAAGGATTAACCAAAAAGTCCTATGTATAGATCAACGCAGAAAATGAAGAAGAGGCTATGCATGCAAATCAGTAAATAAACAAAAGCATAAAGGGCCATTACAGGCCAAGTTTAGGGACACAATGTTTTATGTTGTGATGCAACAAGCATCAGCAAAATTACGAACAACGTCTAACAAAAAAGAGGAATGCGCTAAATCAAATTCAGAAGACTGAATGTGGTGATTCTCACCTTGATGTCCGTGTGCTCCACCGCCTGTCTAGCTCGAGTCTTCTCCTCCTGCCTCTGCTAAAGCTTGGCAAAAGCAGCCTCGCCATCCTCCTCTTCCTAGCGAAGGAGCTGGAGCGCCCTTGCCTCCGCTTCAGCAACGCGACCGATCCGCACCTTCTCACGCTCGATTTCCTACAGGTTCGCCTCTCCCTCAGAGGACTCGGCGTCCATAAAGAAAGCAGCATCCAGATAAGCATCCATCTCAGCCAGCACCACGCGATGTTGCTTGCGCAGGCACTTAAGCTCAGCCTCCTTCCTTAGGATGTGCCCGGCCAAAGCCTCGCGCTCGAACATAGCACTCATCATGAGGGATGTTGGCTCGTCTCTGGGGTCAGCGTGCACCAGCGCCTCCAGGCGGTGCATCAACCCCTCCAAATGATGGAGCTCTCGCTCTCATCATGGGGCGAGTTGGGGCCGCCCACACACCGGATCTCCTCGAGGGTCTCGGCCATGAAAGGAAGCACGTCGTAGTACTTCTCAACGCCTTGACTAATAAGGGTAGCCGTCCTACGTAAGTCGTCCTCCAGCTTGCGGAGGACGTCAAGCACCGAGGCAAGGCTCAGAGAATCCAAGCCCTATGGCGGGTTAGTAGCAACGACCGATGCCGCGTCGGCACCAACAGCACCGGAGGAGGAAGCAATCCCTTTCTCCTTGGAAGCGCTCGGCTTGGTCTCGAGAACCATTATTCGGGACGAAGAAAGTTTTACAAAAGTTTTTCTTCAGACGAAGCTTCGTGAGCGCAAGAACTCTACTAAGGGAGTGGCGAACACTATATATAACTGGGATCCGACGGCTGAGATTCGTTAACTTAGATGGATCGAACGATTCAGATATCCGGCGATGTTTCGGGTTTGATGCCAATAAAAGCCTCAGTTTTTGGGGACTCCAAACCGACGGTTCGGATCAGGCGCGGAAGGCGAAGCGTTCTGTCACTAAGCAATTAATGAGGATTAACACGACCCACATCGCCCAAGCTGGCAAGCATTTGGGTCCACAAGCGAACGAGTGGCACGAGCTCGCCTGCGCATGAGTTTTGCTAGTGGCACAAACTCACCTACGCTTGAGTTTCACCTACAGCGCAAACTCCCCTACGCTTGAGTTTTGCCTACCGCGCAAACTCGCCTACGCTTAAGTTTTGCCCACAGCACGAACTTGCCTACGCTTGAATTTTGCTCACGGCACAAACTCACCTGCGGCATAAATTCGTCAGCAATTGAGCTTGCTTATCGCATGAGTAAGGCGTTGAATAGCTACACAATAAAAATGAAAAGAGTATGTGTGCAACATATCAGAGTCAAGGAAGCACGAATTTCATTAGTTATTTCTAGACAATACATTCGAACAAAGTTATGACTTTACAATCAAGTGAGTCATAACATTACATCCAAGAAACAAAAGATTAAACAAGACATCTTGAACATACTCCTATCCTACGAACTTATTCTAGAAGCTTAAAAGGTGCAAGCTTGGCTCTGACCTTGGCTATCTTCTCCGCATGCATAGTGCGAGCTTCATCTTCAGCCTCCTACCGAACCCTTGCCTCGAAAGAAGCGTTGGCGGCGGCATCCTCCTAGGGTAGCATCAGGAGAATACGCCTCTCCCTTGCGAGATCACCATGCACGTTCTCGTTCTGAATACGTAGGCCCGTCAAAATTGATTCCCCCTTAGCATACAAGGTCATGCCTAAGAGAATCGAGGAAGCGATAGACTCCATGTCAGCTTGTAATAAGCGCTGCCAAAGATCCAAACAACTGATCAGGGACTCTTTGTCTTCTATGTCTCGTCTTCGGCACTCTCACCACCACATTCCGCGACGACGGGCCGAATCTAAGGATAGCGTTACTTCGGATTCTAAGTCCGCCTGTCATAGGTCCTCCAACTTCGTTAGGAGCAACTCCAGATCAATGAGTCTCATCGAGCAGCGTATGGCGAGCCTATAGTCCCCCTGGTGCTGGATGCAGGCCACACAATCGGAGAGAGACTACTTCAGATAAACGAAGGTACCAAGGCCCTAATCGACGAGCGAGATCACCCGCTTCGCGGCATTCTCCAATTCCTCAAACCTGGGTCTGCAAGTTAATAGAATCTAAAGATTTGGACTCCGGATCGCGGTCGGGCACGGCAGATGAGGAAGAGGCGTCATCCACCATCTTCTTCGAAGCAGATGCCTTCGCTCACGGTGCCATCCTGAACAAAAAGGAAATGATGAACACAGTGGCTTCTTAAACAAGGAAGAAGAACGATATATAACGTACGGTCCAAGTGCGTGCCTGTCGTTCAATGGTCCAGATTGGGCGTGGGAAACGAAGAGCTCCCATTAAACCACCTTTAATACGAAGTGACGTGCTAAAGTCAGCCCAGCTGGCAAGCACGTGGAACCGCGACCGGACACATGGCTAACCCAAATCAGCATTCGTCTCGCCTATGGTTTGATTCATCTGTTGCTAAAGTTCGCTTGTGACTACATTTCATTAATAGCTTGAATTCGCCTACGGCCAGGATTCGCCCATAGCTTGAACTCGCCTGTGGTTAGAATTCGCCTATAGCTCGAATTCACTTGTGTCTAAGAGTCGGCATCCAGGCGACCTCATAGAGGAAGATCGAAGCAGAAGGATAAGAGGCAACAACAACGAAGAGGAGTATATGCACGAACACGTTTGGGAAACCAAAAGAGCATAACATTCATCCATCTCTAAGACAATACATTTGAACAAAGTTATGACTTTACAATCAAACAAGTTATAATACTACATTAAAAGCAAAATGAGACAAAATGTCTTAACACGGCTTTAGCCCTGAAAGCCTAATCCAGCAAGCTGAAGGATGCAAGTTCGGCTTTGACCGCGACCACCCGTCTTGCGTGATCCTCCAGGGCTTTATCCTCGGCCTCCTTCTGAGTCTGGACCTCGAAGGTTGAAGCAGCAGTGGAATCTTCTTGACGTAATGTCTCAAGATTTCGAGTTGCCTCTTCGATGGCCCTACCAGTATTCCAATTCTCAAATTGGAGCCCCCTCAGGGTCGTCTTTGCCTGTTCTAACGCAGCTTTCAAACAGGCGATGGTAGAGGTAAGGACGTCCATCTGGGCCTCTAGTAAACGTTGTTGATCCGTCAAAAGGCCAATATGGGACTCCAAGTCTGCTATGTTCCGCGCCCGCACCTTCTGTTCCCACATCTCCCGACGCCGGGCATAAGACAAGAACGGCTCCACATCAGCCACCGGATCCATACACAACAAGTCCTCCAAGCGCATCAGTCGCGACTCCAAGAAAAGCAGCCTCGTCATATAATGTGTAGCGAGTCGAGATTCGCCCAGCCACCTAAGGTTGACCGCGCGATCCAAGAGAGACTGCTTGAAGTCAGAATACACCCCCATACCAAGACTAACGAGGGAGATCACCTGCTTCGCAGCACTCTCCAGTACTTTGACGCGAGCCAGAACAGGGAGAAGTTATGAAGGAACAGGCTCTTAGCCACTAGCAAGCATGGCGATAGGCGGAACCTCGAGACAAGGTCATGTTTCAGGCGATGGAGCAGAGTGCGAAGTAGACGCAGTCGTAGGTTCCCCGGGTTTGTCATCTGAAACAAGGATATGCTCAGGCGGAGACCTCCCGACGGCAGGTGCATTCTCTTGACCTGAACAACACAACGAAGAAGGTAAAATTGTGAAACAACTCACACGGGTGGAATACAAAGATACCTTCGGCGGCAATGGGCTTGGCGGCGATAGAGGAGGAATCCCCCTAACTCTTCTTCGAGATGATCATTTTAACTCGCGGAGCCATCTCGAACGCAGTAAGAGAAAGCTTGGGTTCTCCTGCAGAAAACAATGAATGCTATAACTCCTTCTAACGAGGGAGATGAGCATTATATACCATTCGCTTAGATGATCACCCGCCGTTCGATTGGACGGTTCGAACTGAACAGTCGAGAGTAAGGCCGCATGATTCAGGATCCCGCACGAGCGGTTGAGATCTGGCAGTTTTAAACACGATCTCTCGCCAACGGTCCAGATCGAGCGTGAAGAACGAAGAAACCTACTACGCCACCTTTAATGCGAAACGACATGCCCACATCGTCTTAACTGGTGGGCGTATTAAGCCACAAATAGACGCGTGGCACACGCAGCCCGCCTACAAGTCGAACTCGTCATTCGAATTTGTATGGTTACTCGATAGCCTGGGCTCGCGTGCCACTTTGGTCTGCCTAATTCAAGCCTAATTAAAGTTGGGGTTCTCCCAGCCCTCAAGTTCGCCTAAAATCCAAACCCAGCTGGGATTCAGCCATGGTTTGAGCTGGTCTTAGTTCTGCCTGCGGATGAAATTCGCCTACATTTAGAATTCGTCAGCTGACAAAACTCGCACTGTGCGAATCCACCGACGGTTAACTTGACAGCACCCACTGTGAGCAGCAACAAAAAAATAAATTTGCGTACACACAGAATAAGAAGAACAATGACTAGGATAAAAACACAATTCTATTCATTAAGAGAGATCTGAATACAATGATATAATCAAAAGAAAATTACAAATCTCTCAGCCACGACTCCAACTTTCGAATCTCTTCAGCGCTCTTAAGCTCAAGCCTCTTCAGGATCTCTCGACGAATATCCTCCTTAGAGCGCGAAAGCAAGTATTGGATAGTGTGCCTTGCCTCCTTAAGGGCTCGGCCTTTCTCCTCAATAGTGTCAACGACCAACTACCATCGAGACCCGAGTTCCTTCAACTCCCCTATCAGCTGTTCGTGGGCCTTCTCCTGGGTAGCCAATAAGGCCTACGCGTTAGCAATGATTTGTTTGGTCTCCGCTATCTCTGAAGACACGCGGGAGATACGGGAGTCAGCCTTTTGGTGCTCTAGGCTCACTCGCTCGTCCTCGACCGTAGCACACTCCAGTTCTTTCGTCAGCCCCACCTCCAACGATGTTGTCTCCTCCGGTCTGCGGTCACGCTCCTTCAGTGCTATTTGGATCTCGCTAGACGTAAGATGAAGGATCTCAGAGCTCACAGCGCGAAGGGTGAGTAACTGTCGAATAGTCTGCTCTGCCTCCGCTAAACACTTGAAATAAGGATTAGTAGCGGACACACCAAGCATCTTGATTAAGAAGCTCATGTGATAGTCAAGAACCTCCTTGAACTCCTTGAAAGGACAACTTTCTTCTAATGCGAGCTTAACGCTATCAGCAAGAGTGTCTTGGAAGTTAGCGAGGGCTCGATCAACCGCCCTCTTGCGTGAACGATGCAAAGGAGGGAGGATATCCTCATCAACCACAGATGTCACCGCTGGTACCATGATTGAAGCGCCGGTCCCCATAGCAACAGAAGTGGTGGTGGATACCGCTAAGACTGAGGCACCGACCGACACCATTGGGGTCATAGCCATAGATCCAACCGTAACTATGGCAGTCACCGAAATAGGGGGAAGGAGGCGACCACCAACCGAGTGGATGTCTCCCCTCAGGCCAGAGACTCCTGGGCGGGTGCTTCACCCCCACCCAATGCTTCTTCAGGAATGTGTACTTCTCCTTGTTGGTTTGACACCTCTCCATGAGCCGACCCCTCCTCCTCGCTCGACATCGCCTCATGGATCGAGGCGTTACCTTATTCCTCTGATTCACCTAAGTCGCCGAGCTCCGCTTCATCTCTAGCTCCCCCCTCTTCATCGGAAGGAATGGAGATCACTCTCTTAACCGTACCTGCATTAAGTCAACACAAACGTCACGTGTAGCAGATTCGACCTTACACCAGAGGATATGGTATTAAGAAGTCACCTTCTGGTATGATCGTTGAGGTCGTTGAAGCCCCAGTCACAGGGGCAATTACTCCAGGAATTAGCACAGGAGTAGCATCATCCTGGCCTTCTGCTATTCGGGTAGCCTCATCCGCCTCCTCATGACAGACCTTCTTGGTCGCCTCCGCCCTTGAGCTGCTGGCCGTAGCCTCCCGTTGTCGTTTAGAGAGTAGCGAACTACCTGGAGATAGAACAGGCATCCCCATCCATCCAACTATCATTCCCCGGATCTATTCTAGGTGTTCACCCACCCGGACTAGCAAATCAGATTCTCTCTACCCACTGGTAGGGCCTAACGAAGGACCAGGAGAAGGAGCATGAGCCTCAGAGGCCCTGAAGTCTCCCGAACCGGCGTGAAAATCCTCGGTATCTTCAGCAAGGACTTCCTCATACCACTCCCTGACGGTTTGACGACACCTTCGTCTCGGCGGGTGGGGAGTTGCCCTTGGTCGGTGCCTACTCTCCGCCAGGCAAGAGTTCTGGAACCGAAAGCCCTCAGGATTAGCACTGACGCCCCGATACCACCTGCAATATAGAAGCATGTGGTGAAGGTCGCGGTCCTTCACAGGTAGCTCGAATCACGTGTTAGTGCCGCCAGCATGGGTCCAGAACCACCCCCGCGCGCCATCCACTAACCCTCCTTCATAATGCAAGTAAGGGTTAATATTTCCTATGTACAGTTGGTCATACCCGAACTGATAGGCAAATCTGCAAGGAATGTAAGGCTCAATGTAGCACACGAAGCCTGTTCGCAGGATGTGATACCCCGGCCGGATATTCAACAGCCATCGGAAGGCACCACAGGAGAGGATGGTGTTATGGTTCACCGTCGATGCATCCCGAAGAGATTCACCATACCCTCCGCCACTGAAGTAGGGGAAGAATCGGTGAAAATTGTAGTGACCAAAATGGGACAGCGTCTTCCTCATGTCAGGGATGTCTCTACATTTCCAAGAGCATCTCTCCAAACGTTGGACGAACGGAACAAAACCTTCCCCCTGGAGAGCCGCTAGGGCGCTCATCAAGCACTCAAAGTAGTAAACGAACCATGCCATCAGGTAGGTGTACGGTAGCTAATAATCACATTTTATTGCAGTTTTATACCCTCATTATCTATTTTATATGAATAAATATGCCACTAATAATTATTTTTATCTTTAAATGCAGGTTAATGAAGAATAAATCTCAAACTCTCATCTCTCAACAAAAACACATTGATTAAATGAAGAAATGAAGCAAAGAAGCCCATTGAAAAATCAATTTCTAAATTATCCAAAAACCCCAGCTAAGAAGAAGAATTAAAGCCCAAGAAATGCCAAAGCCCAAACAAATGCATGAAGAAATCAAGAAATTATCCAAGGCCCAAGCCCAAGAGCAAACCCAAGACGAATCTGCGGACAACAACCAGGGACAACTTGACATCGATGCCAACATTGATGGGGGCATCAATGTCGGCATCGATGTACGTATCGATGACAACATCGATACCCCTATCAATGTTGGTATCGATTCCTCCGTCATTCTGTTACAGATCTATGGCTGAAATTTGCTTGTTTTGGATAAGGTTTCAATCCAAGGGCTCTCATTCACTGATGTTTACTATAAATAGGGATAGAGAGTGAAGGGTTAGAGGTGTGAAAAATTTTGTAACTCCATTTGGAGAGGAGGATTACTCTTAATTGAGAAGCCATTCTAAAAATTATAACTTTTGTTGTAATCAATAAAAGAATTTTTCTCCACTTTAAATTTTTCGTTTCTCCTCTTTGTTGAATGATGAGGATGGAGATGAAGAGCAATTTGAAGGTTTGCATTTCTTTTATTTTCCTCTTTTATTTCTTTTTAGTAATTTCTTTATTATTGCTTATTAGTTAGATTTACATTCATGCTTGTAGTATAGCTTTATTTTCTTGTCTTTTTATTTTTTTTGTAATTTATTTTATAGTTTAGATTTTAATTCTTTATAATTAGATTTATTTCTTGTTCATAGTTTAGATTTTTCTTTTCTTTTTGTAATTAGTTATTTTTCTTCTTGCTTTTATTTCTTAAGATGTGAAATTAATTCTTGTAGGAATCTTAGAAATGTATGAAACTAGTCTAATTTCCTTTATATTGTATGAATTATTCTCTTTCACTTAAAATATTCATGTTTAGGATAATTAACTAGAAAACTAATTAGTAGAAGAAGAATTTGATAATCTATACTTATCTTAAATGGTTTGATAGGTTATGCTTATAAATTCTAGGATTACTATCTTGTTGTTGTTCTTATCATGAATAGTTATTTTGACTTATATGATAATTTGATAGGTTATACTTTCCTTAAATGGTTTGATAGTTTATGCTTAATAAATATAAGTTATAATATGATAAAAAAAGAATAGTTTGTATTTTGTAATTGAGATTAGCCAATGGATTAAATTCTAGATTTCTCATATCTTTAATTGAATCCTCCATCTTGGCTTTCTTGAATTTTCTTTTCATTCTTAATTTTATTTCTTGATTTTATTCATTCTTCTTTCTTGCCTTGTGATTGTGATTTCATTTATTCTTTGATTCTTTCTTCTCTCCTCTAAAATTCAATTTATTGTCTCTTGTATATATTCACAACAATCACTCATCACAATCACACTTATTCTTTAATCCTATTTTTGTCACGCACAAAACATAAGAACCAATTCTAATAATCTTTTAAAATCACATTCCTCGTGGGATCGATATTTTTATACTATAACTTGATCAATTGTGCACTTATAAATTTTGGTACATAATTATGCCGCATCAAGTTTTTGGCACTATTACGAGGGAAGGTGCTTAAATAGGATTTTATTATTTTGGTTCTTTAACTTGTGTGTTTTCTTATGAAGGAACCGCTTGGAGCTTGAAAATCTTAGATTGAAGATTAAGAACTTGGAGAATTGCTTTCGGGTAAGTCTTCTTTCTAGAGTTTTTAATTCTACCCTTTTTAGTTAGCTTCACAATTACAGACAATTAGGATTTAAAAAAAAGATTTTTTTTTTGTTGAACATAATAAAATTCACCTTTCATTTGGACATTAACTAACAAGATAATAAATTCAAACAAGAGCTCTCTTCTCACATTTGATTGTTGTTGACCATAATTAAAAAATATATATAAAGATTTTCTTTTTATCATCCTTTTTAGTCGCTTTTAAGTTCTAGGGGTGTATTTCATATAGTTAGTAGGAATTCACCAAAATGATTGTAGCACTTGATTTGGCACATACTTAAAACTTTCTTAAGGACAAAACCCCTAATCAAGATAAGGTAAGGGATTTCATCACCCTTTCCTTAGCCCACAAATCACTAATTTCTCACTTCACAAACCCAAGCCTCCTAAAACTCATTAGACGTTAGCCCCTAAGGACTCGAGCTTAATAAGGAACAAGAAATCCTTAAGTGAACCGGTTTAAGTTTTCTCAGATTAGTTGGTGTCTAAGGAAAGGTTTAGGGGTTGCGTAAAGTACTCCGTAAGGAACGAGGTACTTAATTGATATCTGATCACCCACTAGTATTATCCTTACATGGCTAACTACCTGGGTAAAACTTTAATCTTTTCACTATAGGAGTTTTTGGTTAGGAGCTGGTCTAGTTGAGTTAGGCTAAACCCTAGAATTAGAATGACTGAAAAGTGATTGCTTTGATTTGTTTTAGTTAGGTTTTCTCTATCTTTTTCTTCTTAAAAAAAACCAATTTTCTTTCTTTCCTTAAAAAAAGTTATTTTGGTGTATGCAAACTTGGGTTAGGGATAATTCTCATCGTTTCCATGTTGAACCAATCTAAGAAATGGCAAATCAACTCATTCTCCAGGATATGTGTTACCCTACTAAAAATGCAATTCCATCTTGCATAAGGCTCCCCAAAGCAAATGGAGCAAATTTTGAGCTTAGACCGCATTACATAAACATGCTTCCCAAATTCCTAGGAAATGAAACAGAAGATGCATATATTTTTATCTTAGAATTTGAGGAAGTGTGTATTATGATTAAAATGAGAGAATTAACCGAAGATACGATTAAGTTTAGATTTATTCCATTTGCTCTAAGGACAAAGCTAAAAAATGGCTGTACAGCTTACCGATAAATTCCATCTCAACTTAGGAACAGTATTCAAAACTTTAAAATTACCCCAGGAGAGCCATTCTGGAAATATTTTGACCGATTTAAAGATCTTTTAATCCAATGTCCTCATCATGGTCTAGAGAAATAGCGATTATGCCAAGTCATATATGAAGGATTGAACTATTCTTCAAAAACATCTTTAGAATCGATGTGTCGGGGAGATTTTATGAGGAAAAACGCAGATGAAGCTTGGGAATTCCTAGAAAGTCTATCCGAGAAAACAATGTAGTGGGAACATTATGATGACAGTGTTTCATCAGTTCCCCAATCTAAGTCTAGTGGTCTTTTCCTAGAGTCAAACATTACTTCTGAAGCAAAGATGGCAACAATTCTGCGGAGGTTAGAAGCCTTAGAAGTTAAGGAACGAGCTCCAGCTCAAATCAATCATGTTTCTACCCCGGGATGTCATAGCTATCAGTCTTCTACCCACATTTCAGAGGAATGCCCTCTCCTAGGAAATAACTATGCATTAGAACAGATGAACGCTGCATTCCAACGTCCTAGAAATGATCTATTTTTTCCAACCTACAATTCAGGTTGGAGAAATCATCCTAACTTTGTATGGAATCAAGGAAATTCTCTCAAAAATCAAAACTTCATTCCCGCGTCTAACCCACAATTCCCTAGGAGAAATACACTTCCATTCAACGCACCAAATAATTTTCAACAAGCTAACCTAGTTTTTCCAACCCAACATCCTCATCCTCACCAGCCTACAAATCCTTCAAATTCTGATCATGACAAACGTTTAAGTGTCTTAGAAAAGGGTTTAGAAGCTATGATCAAAGCTTCTACACAAACTACCAACATGTTGACCCAGTCATCCATCACTCTAAATTCCTTCATGCAAACCATCAGCCAAGTGCTCAACTCGAACACTCAAGCCATGGCCTGGTTAGAAACCCAACTTGGGCAACTAGCCACTACTGTGAGTGAGAGAGAGAAAGGAAAATTCTCAAGTCAACCTGTTACAAACCCTAAAGACAATGGATCCAGTTCAAACCATCCAGCTCATGTGAATGCAGTTCACACACTGCGATCAGGAAAACAAATAGACAACCAAGTTAGAACGCCACCGGATCGAACCCCTTCTCCCATCCAACACACTCCTTCTGATGAAGCAATTCCTTCTGATGACCAAAACGCTGAACATGAGATTGAGCCTGATCTAGTTAGGTATAGGCCCGTCGCCCCCTTTCCAGATAGACTCAAAACTAGGAAAAACTCCCCGCAGGTTGAGAAAATTCTAGAAACGTTTAAATAGGTCAAGATCAACATCCCTCTCCTAGATGCAATCAAACAAATCCCCTCTTATGCAAAGTTCTTGAAGGACTTATGCACTAAGAAAAGAACCACCAATGTCCCTAAGAAAGTCTTCTTAGCTGCCAACCTCAGTGAAATTTTTTTAAAACCCATGCCGTTAAAATACAAGGACCCTGGTTGTCCCACAATTCCATGCGTCATAGGTAACACTCATAATGATAAGGCACTTCTAGACTTGGGAGCCAGCGTCAACCTCCTTCCTTATTCAGTCTATCAATAGCTAGGTGTAGGAGAACTTAAACCGACAAGATGCACTCTACAATTAGCTGATAGATCCATAAAAATTCTCAAATGAGAGGTAGAGGATGTTCTGATCAAAGTTGGAGAGTTTATTTTCCCTGTTGATTTTATTGTCTTGGAAACGCAACCCATTTCCAATCTCAAAAGTCAAATCCTTGTCATTCTAGGAAGACCGTTCTTAGCCACCTCAAATGCTTTGATCAATTGTAGAACCGATCAAATGAAACTATCTTTTGGGAATATGACTGTTGACCTCAATATTTTCAACTTAAAAAGATAGCCTAGTGATCCATCTGATCAACCCATGGAAGTGAATTTCATTCAGGAAATATCCAGTGAACAAGAGGGAGAGTGTGAGTTAGATTCAAATGCATCTGACTTAATGATTGAGGAGTTTTCTAATGACGAACTAGAGTTAGATCTGCTGGTCAATCATGTTTCTGCTGTTGGCTGGTAACGAGAACCTTTGGAGATAGAACCCCGAGTTCAGCTTCGCCCATCTGTGGAGGAACCCCCTAAGTTAGAGCTCAACCTCTATCTGAAAATCTGGAGTATGCCTACTTAGGGGAGAACGAGTCTTTACCAGTCATTTTTTCTTCTGACTTAACTACCAGTCAAAAGGAAGCTCTCTTAGATGTTTTAAGAGAGAATAGGGAAGCCATTGGATGGACCATGGCTGATATCAAAGGGATTAGTCCAACCATTATTCAACACCGAATCCATTTGATAGATGATGCCAAACCTATGAGAGATCCTCAATGTAGGTTAAACCCAGTGATGAAAGAAGTTGTTAGGAAAGACATTCTAAAATGTCTCAATCATGGGATCATTTATCCTATTTTTGATAGTTCATGGGTGAGTCCGGTCCAAGTTGTTCCAAAGAAATCTGAGATCACCGTAATCCAAAATGAGGCTAATGAGCTGATTCCCACTCAAATCCAAACTGGATGGCGAGTTTGCATTGACTACCGAAAACTCAATTTAGCCACTCAGAAAGATCACTTCCCTCTTCCATTCATCGACCAAATGTTAGAGCGTTTAGTAGGACATGAGTTCTATTATTTCCTGGATGGATATTCAGGTTACAATAAAATCCCTCCCAAAGATCAGGAGAAAACCACCTTCACTTGCTCCGTATGGAACATTCGCATACCGACGCATGCCTTTTGGCCTGTGCAACGCACCGGCCACATTCCAATGTTGTATGATCAATATTTTTTCCGACATGGTAGAGAGATTTCTTGAAATTTTCATGGACGACTTTTCTATTTTTGGTGACACATTTTCTCAATGTTTGCATCATCTTAAACTGGTCCTAGAATGATGTAGGGAGAAAAATCTGACTCTCAATTGGGAGAAATGTCATTTCATGGTCAAACAAGGCATTGTCTTAGGACATGTAGTTTCCAATAGAGGAATCAAAGTGGACAAAGCTATGGTAGATCTCATTTCCAATCTCCCTCCTCCCAAAACAGTCAAAGATGTCAGATCGTTTCTTGATCATGCTTGTTTTTACTGAAGTTTCATTAATGATTTCAGTAAAATTGCTAGACCCTTGACCAATCTCTTAGCCAAGAATACATCATTTGTCTTCTCTCCCGACTGCCTCAAATCTTTTGAATATCTGAAAAAGAAGCTAACCATAGCTCCTATCATTCATGTACCAGACTGGACCTTACCTTTCGAGCAGATGTATGATGCATCCGATTCTGTGATTGGTGCTGTTTTAGGACAACAGTTTGATGAAAAACCGCATGTGATCTACTACGCCAGTAGGACTCTGAATGATGCCCAGCAAAATTACTCTGTCACAGAAAAAGAGTTTTTAGCTGTAGTCTTTGCCTTAGAAAAATTCAGGTCCTACCTTATCGGTTCCTTAACCAAAGTTTTCATAGATCATGCCGTACTAAAGTATCTTTTGACCAAAAAGGATGCTAAAGCACGGCTCGTTAGATGGATTCTCCTACTTCAAGAGTTTGACATTCAAATTCTTGACAGAAGATGAATAGAGAACCCTGTAGCAGATCACCTCTCTCGACTCTAAAATGCACCAACATCAACCGTCCCGATCAACGAACATTTTTCAGATGAACAACTCCTAGAAATGTAATCTATTCCATGGTTCGCCGACATTGTGAACTACATAGTCATGAACCATATCCCTTCTCATTGGTCCAAACAGGATAGATCCCGTTTTCTCTCCTAAGTAAAATACTTTTACTGGGATGATCCATATCTGTTCAAATACTGTCCTGATCAGATCTTTAGGAGGTGTGTTCCCACTGAAGAAACCATGAGTGTTCTTTCCTTTTGTCATGAGCAAGCATGTGGGGGCCACTTTGGCCCAAGAAAAATAACTAAAAATTTCTCCAATCTGGGCTATAGTGGCCCACTCTTTTCAAGGATTCATATAAGTTTTGTAAAACTTATAACCGCTGTCAGCTTTTGGGGAAGGTCATTAGAAGAAATATGATGCCCTTACGACCCATCTTATTTGTTAAACTTTTTGATCTATGGGGTATCGATTTTATGGGACCATTTTCAAATTCTTTTGAAAATGTTTACATTCTAGTAGCCGTTGAATACATGTCAAAATGGGTTGAGGCGGTAGCTTGCAAAACTAATGACAACAAAGTTGTTGTCAAGTTTTTGAAAGAGAACATTTTTGCACGGTTTGGAGTGCCCCTTGCGATCATCAGTGATAACGGTACACATTTGTGTAACCGTTCTTTTGAGGTTTTGATGAGGAAATATTCAATCACACATAAATTGTCAACTCCTTATCACCCCCAAATCAGTGGACAAGTAAAGGTCACAAACAGACAGATCAAACAAATCTTAGAAAAAATAGTTAATCATAACAAAAAAGATTGGTCTATAAAATTATGTGATGCTCTGTGGGCATATAGAACAGCTTTCAAGGCCAATTTAGGGATGTCACCATACAGACTAGTGTTTGAAAAAGCTTGCTACCTACCAGTGGAGTTAGAGCATCGAGCAATGTGGGTAATAAAATAGTTAAATTTTGACTCAGACTCGGTAGGTAAGAACAGATTGCTCCAAATAAATGAGTTGGAAGAAATTCGAAATGATGCATACATAAACTCAAAAATTTACAAAGATAAAACCAAGATTTTTCATGACAAATCAATTTTACGAAAAAATTTCTCTCTAAGACAGAAAGTTTTGTTGTACAATTTAAAATTACATCTTTTCCTAGAAAATTGAGATCAAGATGGACAGGTCCATTTTTTGTCAAACAAGGTTTTTCACATGGGGCTGTCGAGATAGAAAATCCTAAAAATGGTAACATTTTTAAAATAAATGGTCAACGTCTCAAACCATTTTTAGAATTTTCTACGCCCAGAGAGGAAGAGGTGTTGGTTCTTCATGAACCTCATTATCAGTAAAAAATAAAAAAATAAAATAATAATAAAAATAATAAAATAAATAAATAAATAAATAATACAATTTTTCTCTCTTATTTGATTTCTTCATCCTCATACTAACAGTAATTGCAGATCCTTATCATCATTATTCTAGATCGACCGAACAAATGTAAGTTCTTCAAGTCTTATCTGCTTTACTGTGTGCATCAGCGAATTTGTATTGAGGACAATGCAAAATTTAGGTGTGGGGGTGGGAATTAGTTATTTTTCCCCTTTATTTTACCTTTTTAGTTGCATTTTTGTCATTTTTTCCCTTTTCTTAAAAAAATAAAAAAATTAAAAATTGTCACTTGCCAAATTAATAAAGTTAAGTAATAATTAATCTAATTGATAGATTTTAAATTTTCTAATTCCTAGTTAGTGA
>BQKN01065028.1:352952-381399 GCA_022839385.1 Asparagus kiusianus
CACTAACCATTTTTTTTTATTTTGTATATATGGTCTTGAAAAATAATTTTTGATCAAGAGACTTAAAAATTATTTAAAACAAAGAGTTAGCAAGTTCTTTTCAACACTTTTAAATTAAATCTCTAAGATTTGACTCGGTTTTGTATTTTTATAATGAAAAAGATTTTCTAAGAGATTTACATTGGAGTTATATATAAAAATATTTTCTTGATTATTAACTAGCTTTAATTAGAATGTCTAAATATATCAAGAAAAATTAGTTATTTACTGACTTATTTAACTTGGCAAGTTGATCAAATTTTATGGGTATATTTACTACAAACCCTCACGAGACTACAACTCGTCCACTAGGGTAACCTAAGGGTTTAAAGGCTTGTTGTATGCACTAAATACAACCGTGATTCCTACAAAAGTGAGTTAGGATTTTCTTTTTATTTTCTTTGCTAGAGGACTAGCAAAAGTTTAGGTGTGGGGGTATTTGATAATCATATTTTATTATAATTTTATATCCTCATTATCTATTTTATATGAATAAATATGCCACTAATAATTATTTTTATCTTTAAATACAGGTTAATGAAGAATAAACCTCAAACTCTCATCTCTTAACAAAAACCCATTGATTAAATGAAGAAATGAAGCAAAGAAGCTCATTGAAAAATCAATTTCTAAATTATCCAAAAGCCCAAGCTAAGAAGAAGAATTAAAGCCCAAGAAATGCTAAAGCCCAAACAAATGCATGAAGAAATCAAGAAATTGTCCAAGGCCCAAGCCCAAGAGCAAACACAAGAGGAATCTACGGACAACAACCGGGGACAACTTGACATCGATGCCATCATCGATGGGGGCATCGATACCCCTATCGAAGCTGGCATCGATACCTCCGTCATTCTGTTACAGATCTATGGCTGAAATTTGCTTGTTTTGGATAAGGTTTCAATCCAAGGGCTCTCATTCACTGATGTTTACTATAAATAGGGGTAGAGAGTGAAGGGTTAGAGGTGTAAAAAATTTTATAACTCCATTTGAAGAGAAGGGTTACTCTTAATTGAGAAGACCTTCTAAAAATTATAACTTTTTATTGCAATCAATAAAAGAATTTTTCTTCACTTTAAATTTTTCTTTTCTCCTCTTTGTTGAATGATGAGAATGGAGATGAAGAGCAATTTGAAGGTTTGCATTTCTTTTATTTTCCTCTTTTATTTCTTTTTAGTAATTTCTTTATTATTGCTTATTAGTTAGATTTATATTCATGCTTGTAGTATAGCTTTATTTTCTTGTCTTTTTATTTCTTTTTGCAATTTATTTTATAGTTTAGATTTTAATTCTTTGTAATTAGATTTATTTCTTGTTCATAGTTTAGATTTTTCTTTTCTTTTTGTAATTAGTTATTTTTCTTCTTGCTTTTATTTCTTAAGATGTGAAATTAATTCTTGTAGGAATCTTAGAAATGTATGAAACTAGTCTAATTTCCTTTATATTGTATGAATTATTCTCTTTCACTTAAAATATTCATGTTTAGGATAATTAACTAGAAAACTAATTGGTAGAAGAAGAATTTGATAATCTATACATATCTTAAATGGTTTGATAGGTTATGCTTATGAATTCTAGGATTACTATCTTGTTATTGTTCTTATCATGAATAGTAATTTTGACTTAGATGATAATTTGATAGGTTATACTTTTCTTAAATGGTTTGATAGTCTATGCTTAATAAATCTAAGTTAAAATATGATAAAAAGAGAATAGTTTGTATTTTTGTAATTGAGATTAGCTAGTGGGTTAAATTCTAGATTTCTCATATCTTTAATTGAATCCTCCATCTTGACTTTCTTGAATTTTTTTTATTCTTGATTTTATTTCTTGATTTTATTCATTCTTCTTTCTTGCCTTGTGATTTTATTTATTCTTTGATTCTTTCTTCTCTCCTCTAAAATTCATTTTATTGTCTGTTGCATATATTCACAACAATCACTCATCGTTATCACACTTATTCTTTAATCCTATTTTTGTCACGCACAAAACATAAGAACCAATTCTAATAATCTTTTAAAATCACCTTCCTCGTGGGATCAATATTTTTATATTATAACTTGATCAATTGTGCACTTGTAATTTTGGTACATAATTATGCCGCATCAGTAGCCCCATCCTAGGATTAGGAGTCTTAACTTTTTTACCGTCCCCCTCGTCAACGCGCAACACACGATAAAATTGGGTCGTCAATGTGTGGAGCCCCCTTTGGATACAAGCCACCATCGTCGACACCAGCGCATAGGGCTTCCCGTAGGCCAAAGAAACGTAGGATAGACGACCTCCACTGGAAGCGCTTCGAAGGAATGAGTGGCAACCACACACCACTTTAACCACAACATGAGGTACCCCACGAACAGAGCCTTTCCAGATATAGGGGACCTAGCCTGATGATGGAACGAGTGGAAAGTCATTCCGAATCTGAACCACCCTCGTCATGCTCAAGGGTTTCGGCGGCTCCCCCTTCGGCTATTCTTCTCTCCACTTCGACTAGGTCACACTCACCCAGCGGCAGAGTAGGCCTTCCCTTGACATCGTTTTCTGGAAATAGATAGTCGGCCAAATTCTTGTGGCTAATCCCCAGAGCCCTCTTCTTCTTGCCTTTGTGGTCCACTGCCCCTAAAGTGTTGAGGCATATGTGATAGTGGTCGAGCATCTCCCATAGGGTCTCGACCACTAGAGGAGACCGAGCCGAAAGATGGTCGATCTCATCTTGACCCGAGACGTACTCTTCGTAGGGGAAGCTTTCCAAAGGCAACCCCGACACATCATACATCTCATGGAGAGTTATGCTAAGCTCACCATTAGGGGTGAAGAATGTACCGTTGTCTGGACAATAAAGTTCCAGGATACTGTGGAACTGGGGAGCATTGATCTTCAGACCATGTTGAGTGGCCCGGATAGCTATATATAGCTTTGAACCCGTGAGGTCAGAGTTCTCAGCCAAGATGTACTCGGCGATCTTAGACCACCAAGTACTGCTACCAAGCGCAGAATGGATCCACCCTGGAGCCCTGAAGTCTTTCGGGGGAAACTGCCCCCCGACCCAGAAGAAACGATGACGAAAGGTCTCCGCCACCGTTGTCGTCTCCCCGACGGGCAATTCGTTGTGCAGCAGGCCAGTACACAAAGCGGTCATGCACTTAAAAGAGCTGTCAACTCTATACCCAGTCGTGGAGCCCGTGAAGACACCGTGGGTCACCCCGTCTTGAGTTGGGGTCTGATCTCAGTTCATCATTCTCAGAACCGCAAGCGACAGTAGCTCAACGATTAAGAACCCTCTCGGCATACTGGAAAGGTAGTAGTGGACTCCATCCACAACACGGAAACATCTGCTCTCCCCGACATCTGCTCTCCCTAGAGCCGAAGGGTTAGTCACTGCGTCACCAAACAGGAACTGAGGTTTCTTCAGCTCCGTCCTAGCCATGTTGGTCAACGCCGAGTCAGTAGTCAACTCGCGTAATGTCAAGTGATGCCCATTGGTCACCCTCTTGACCAACTCATCTGGTTTATCGGTAGCAAACGCGGGCACAGGATTAAGAAGATGGACTCAGGGATGCGCCACATTGCTCGCGCCCCCGACGAGACCGATGGCTACCCCCTTTGGGAGGGCCTCGTCAGAAAAAGTGGCTGTAAGACAAAACCAAGGAGTTAGGATAAAATCCACTCTTAGAGTTAGAAATTTTCTCAAACAGTCGAAATTAATTTCACCTGGCGATGTTGAATATGCCTGACAAAGGGAAAATCCGTTTGACCAGAGCAGAACTCGCTAGTCAAAGTAGAATTCGTCTTCACCTGTCAAAGCAGAAGTCGCCTTCACTTGATGATAGATGAATCCACCTTAAAAAAAGGGTGCCAGTTTCACCCAAAGTTGGGAAAATTATCAAAAATGGCAAAATCCACTGAAGAAGACGAACAGTGATCATCTTCCCAACCCAGCGTCGGTCGCCAATGCAAAGCCATTAAACTTACCCAAGTGCGTCCCAGGAGCGCTGGCGGACGTACTGGTGGCGACGTCACCAGGATAACGACTGGGACCCTTTACCTTTGTAACGCATTTCTTATCTTTCGGCGCCATATCGAAAAGTTGGAGACGAAGCTGGAGTTCTTTCTCTCTAAAATTTTCGAGCAAGCAGAAATTCCTAAGCACAATCGTCCTCGCAGGAAGGGGACGAAGCCTATTTAAAGGCGAGATGCTTATGGTTGAGAGGTGTGGCCACGATCGAAATCACGGCCCAGATCGCTCTAACAGTTCGGCTTTCGGCGGTTACAGAGGAACCGTCGAAATAAGGAACGGGTCGGGCAAGTTAAAACCCAGAACCCGAACCGAAATTCACGGCTGAATCTAACGGCCAGATTCAAAAACTACGGCCACGATTCATCATCAAGCGAAGCACACAGAAGCGATGTCTCTTTGTCAAATCGCATTTAATACGACCTGACGAGCCCACGTAGCCTTAGCTGGAAAGCACGAAGCTTCGCCTATGAATGCGTGGCTCGCCTTCCACCAATTCAAATTCTACCAATTCAAAGTTCCGCCAATTCAAACTTCGCCTATTCAAACTTCGCCTATGGTTATGGATTTCGCCTGCGAACACATGGCTCAACCTCCACTGTTTCAAATTTTGCCTGCAAAAACAAAACTCGTCTGCGAAAGTCTAGCTCACTTTGTCAATTAAAACAAGTCTCGTCTGAGCCGCTCATTTGTATGGCTTAGTTCGCCTGTGAAGACAAATCTCAAGTGGTCTAGCTCATCTAAAGTGTCAAGCTGCCAAGGGAACGGTTTCACCTACACAGTCAAACCTACCAAACGATACAACCTATTGACACACCCACCGAGCGTGCCCACAGGTAACGATCATTTTAGTTTAAGTCGTTACGACACAACCAAACTACAACCTGACGGTTGTAATTAACTCAAACATACGCCTCAAATGGCTAAAGGTTAGAGCAGAAGTTTTAGCATTAAGCCTAAAAGAAACTACTCGACAACTCATCATACTAAGGGGAATAGTATGGCTAGCCCGATCCAAACAGTAATCGGTAAAGGTAAGTCAAAACCATTGATAGCTGGGGGTTTGCTAAAAATCCTAAGAAAAACAGGAAAAGGAAAGTATATGCGCATAACAGTAAGTAATGAAAAGCATAACACTTCATTCAGCGAATATCAAAGAAAATTAGAGTGGTGACGAATTGTTCCAACAAATTAACAACAAGTCATCCAAACAGAGTTATGACAAAACAACACAAAAAGATCCTAAGAGCTAATCCCCACTCGGCCCTAGTTCATCTCGATCGGAGAGGCGAGTTCAGCTTCGATCTTGGCTGCTTTCTCTGCCCGATCCGCTTGAACCCGATCTTCCGCCTCCTTACGGGTCTTGGCCTCACGAGCTGCAGCAGCAGCGGAGCTCTCTTGACGGAGTGCCTGAAGAGTCTGCATCTCCTTTTCGATAGCATCGCGAACGTCCGTGCTATTGAGAAGCAAGTCCCTTAGGGTCGCCTCTTCCGCCGTCAGCTGAGCCTTCATTCGAGCGATGGTGGAGGTTGAAGAGTCGATTTCCGCCTGCAGTAGACTTTGACGGTAGAGCAAGTGCTAGACAAGGTCCCCTTGATACGATAGCTCCTTCTCTCGGGTCTCCCACTCACGCGCCCCACTGGCTCGGGCATGAGCCATGAACCGCTCCATGTTTGGCCCCGAGTCGGCGTGCGACAGAGCCTCCAGGCGTGTCAGGAATAGATCAAAGCGAAGGAGCATGGCCAGACAACGCAAAGCCTCTCGAGCTTTGCCTATACGCCTGAGAGCAGTGACACAACTCATCAGGAAAGGCTTGAAGTCTGCATAGGTTCCCCAGCCAAGGCTAGTAATGGAAACCGCTTGCCTTATGGCATTCTACGGTTGCTTGAGAACGCCCTTTGCATATCTAGAACTCGGAGAGATAGCTTCCTGACCGGCCAAAACCATGGCAATAGGTGGGATCAAAGGGACAACCCCTTCGCCAGGAAGAGGAGACTAAGGAGGCCGCTCAGGGCCGGTTCTGAGATTTTGGGGGCCCTGTGCGAAAAGTAAACACATGACCATCCTCTATATACAAAATATCAATAAATTCCAATTTGAATCTTTAAAATTCTGCAAGTGAACTAACAGATAAAATGACAATATTGAAAGGGATGAGTAAAAGGAAATTATGTTCATACCACGCCATTTGCTCACAATTGATTAGGCTGAAATATTGAAAAATGTACATATCAAACATCCAAGAAGAATATCGCACACAAGGCTAGCCCCGAGGTTTGGGTTGCCCTAGCCCAATCCAATTTTGGTTGCCCCTAATTCAACAACTAAGATTCAGCCAAGATTCAAAATCAGGATGATTTTTAACATCACCATCATCAAGAAATGTTGTATTTCTTAAAGAAGGGATACCTCTTGAAAAACACTGCCTGAAATTGTTCCTCCATCATCATCATCAAGAAGGCAAGAACTCGATAGAACAAGGAAGAACTGTGTCAGCTCTCCTCATCTCCCTACATCTTACCTGGAAAAAAAGGGATTAACAAGAAGGAACATATTTCAACCAAGTTTGACAATACATGGCAGTAAATGCTCAATATGAAAAATAGGAAATTCAGCATAAACGTAGAGAATAATTATATCATGGTGCTTAAGACCAAATTCCATTATTTCTCCATTATGATCCATGAAACAAGTGAAGCACAGCCAGAAAGACTGTTTTAACCAGCCATCATAGTGTTTCTTCTTCCTGAACAACACAAAACTATGGTTTTCCTAGGTTCCTTAGTTTAGGAAATGCAAGTTCTGTCATATGAATCACTTCATAGCAAATTATACACTGGTTTTTCGGTAGGTAACATGATTCTAGATCCCAGGATAAACAAAATTCCAAAAGGAACCAAGCTAGCAAAGTAGTGTAGATAATCAAACTGACCTCTGGAACAGAAAGAGAAGCATTTTGAAATGGCACTGGGGCATATAGTACAGGAACGTCAACACCCATCAAAGAACTCAGGAAGAACCTTAAGAATAAAAAGGAAAAGAAAAACACTTAGATCCAATGTAAACATGATACGTAGCAAACAGAAAGTAGAAACAACCGTATCACCTGTAATTTAACAGAAAGTCATATAAGCCATGGACAATTTCATTTCCAATAAATGCTAGGAGAGACTGAGGGTTGTTATCCACATCATTCATAGAATCCATTTGTATAGTCTGCAAAGGGAAGAGAATAATCATCAAAGTCAGTACTTTGAAAAAAACGCATGGGAAATAAAACAGATAACACAGAATATATATACTAAAAAAAAGATAGGCTAAAACCTGGCCCAAATTTTGCAAATCCTTCTTTCTTCAACAGATTCGAACCTGCAAATCCAATTACCAGATAGCTACTCAATATACGCTTTCCTCTCCGCCAGCTCCTCTAACTTCAGCAGCATCGCCTTCAGATCCTCACTCGGCAAATCCAATTCTAAATCCAAAAACCTAATCAAGATCCAATAATAATAACCCAATAAGAACCTCAGAAATCCAAACCGTTACCTTTCCCTCAGCTTAGGGACCTAGGGCTTGCGAAAACAAATTCGGTGAAGTGGGGTTTGACGGCGAGGGGAACGGGCGGAGGGAAAGAGCTGGAGCCAGGGGATTTGGGTTTCTTTTGAAGGGGGGAGATAGAACGAAGATGAGAGAGTGAGAACGAGAGAAAGGAGGGAATCAGGGAATTTTTTTTGGGGCCCCCGGAAATTGGGGGCCCTGTGCGGTCGAACCTTTCGCACACCCTCAGGGCCGGCCCTGAGGCCGCTGAGGGGAAGCATAGGTGTGTTCCTCCTCCTCGTCGTCCGAAATAATGATGGGCTTGGGCTCGATAGCCTCCCCCTTCCCCTTTGAAGCATATGTTCTTGCTCTCGAAGCCATTCCGAATCTAGGAGTCTTCTTTTTTCTCTAAGAAGGTTTAAGCAAGAGAACTTACGAGTGTGATGATCCTCCAACAAAGGTGATGAATCAACAGTATATACGCAAGATCTCAACCGCCAAGATTCGCTGACCGTTCGAAGCAAACAATTTAGATTCAGCCGTTCCAATCAAACGGGCACAAACGAAGCAGATCGTTCGGAATGCCGTGTGAAATGGCCAAGAACGGGCGACTCACACACAACCACTTGTCGGATCAACGGTTGGGATCGAAAAGGTGTCATCGGATTTTCCCCGTTGAGGCCAGCGCGTGAAGACAAGGCGTCGTCTTAATTGACAAGCGTGGGAACTTCCCTTGCAGACACGCGGCTCGCCCTCCAATCCCGAATTTCGATTGGGGGAGGCCCAACTCGAACGGCACCAATCTCACCTAGGTGCACTCGCACCGCTTGAATTCATCCAAGGACTTCGACCTAGCCGAGGGAGCCAAATTTGCCTTAACTCATCAGGAACCTCTTTATTCAAAGTATTCCAGACCACACGTAAGTTGGTTTAGGTATGAAAACTTTAAAGGGGGTCTTGTAGGTGGTAAAAACCACCTTTGTAGAAATTCGCCTGTATATCCAAGTTGCCCGCACAACTTGGACTTTGGGCTCACTCGTGTCCTTGACTCGCCAGCACGAGCCAAGACCACGTAATCACCAAATTCGCCTACGCATCTGGCGATCCGTCGAGTGATCAGAAACTTGCCTGCACACTTGGCTCGCCCTCACGAGTTAAGTTTACTCAGGAGCCGAATTCTCCTGTGATTGGTAAACTCGTCAAACTCGCCAGAGTATCTGGCGGCCGTAATACCATGTACAGGGATGGGCCTTACCATTACCCGCGAAGTGAGGGGAACGAGCCTAGTACTTCAAGCCCATCAAGTAGTCGTCAATAGTACAAGGGACCAGTCAAATCTGTGCAGTCACCGAATTCACATGTGTACCCGACTCATCCGTACGAATTAAAATCAACCCAAGTGACTAAAGTTCGCCTGCGTACTCGACTCACCTGCACGAGTCAATTTAGTCCTAGCGACTGAGATTCGCCTGAACATTCAAGCAACCAGCCCCGCGAATGAGGAATTCGCCAGACTCGCCAGAACACCTGGCGGCCGCAACACCACGTATAGGGTGTAGGCGTATAAAATTGCCTATAGGTCCCTTAGCACAGCTCGGCACGGTGATTCGACAAACCATCGAATGACGAGGCGACGAGGTCAACAAATCGCACGCGAGCAACGGAATGCATCCATTCGCGAGCGGAATCAAGCCAACGGTTCGGGGAGTCAACAAGTCATCCAAACAAGAGCGAACTCGGATGAATCACGATCGAATCAAGATCAGTTTCGGACTCAAATTCAGAGGTGGATCTACTGCCAAATCGGGTCAACGAATCAAATCCCAACCTATCAACCACACAACTGAATCACGGACAAAATGGATACAACGACAAAAATGACGGAACCCAAACACCTAGAGGGGCTCGGCCGAAACCGAGCCACCTCAAGGTGGCTCGGCCCATGCCGAGCCACCCTGGGGTGGCTCGGTGGCTGAGCCACCCCAGGGTGGCTCGACCAAGGCCGAGCCACCCTGAGGTGGCCGGCCCAGATCTGTGCAAAGGCACAGATCTGGGTGCCTATAAATAGGCCAAGGGGTTCATTTGTTTGAGAACTTTTGGGGAGCCGAAACTCTGTCGAATTGAGACCTCATCTTGGAGTTTTTGAAGGCTTGAAGACTTAGGCATTCAGATCTGGTTCTTGGCGAGCATCCGCGTCACAAAAGGCAGGAGTTCGAGAGAGGAAATCAGATCTGAGATCTACGTAGGCACACTCCGGATCAAAGCTCAGTCTTTGATCCTGAGATTTGGGCGATTTGTTCCTTGGTGAACCGATCCCCCCGGCTATTATTTCCTTAGTGGAATAATACCCGTCGTACTGCGTAGATTCGTCCGGATCTAGATCGTGCGGTGGTCAACGGATCAACCATCGGTGCAGGCAAACAACCCACACAAGCGAGCGACCGAAAAACAAGAGCTCGTGATTTGTTCGACAAATAAGAAAAGTTGTAATTTTTACTTTTTGTTGATTTCTTGTAACCGGATCTTATAAAAAGACCAGAACTTTGTAATCGATAAACAATTACTGAGTGTGCAATGGAATCATTTATGAAGAAGGCTACAGTTTTTCCCGCGAACGATCTGGTTACCACAGTGGAACAAATCGCCCAAATCTCGGGATCAAAGACCAAGCTTTGATCCGGAGTGTGCCTACGTAGATCTCAGATCTGATTTCCTCTCTCGAACTCCTGCCTTTTGTGACACGGATGCTCGCCAAGAACCAGATCTAAATGCCCAAGTCTTCAAGCCTTCAAAAAACTCCAAGATGAGGTCTCAATTCGACAGAGTTTCGGCTCTCCCCAAAAGTTCTCAAACAAATGAACCCCAAGGCCGAGCCACACCAAAAAAATTGTTTTTTTCAAACCACCAGAAATTTCCCCTTTTGATTCTTTTCACGAGCAAGAGGTCCACTTTCAATTCAGAGCCTCCTTTCAAGATTTGATTTTTGTTGGATCTTTGAGACGTTTTTGATGTTGCTCTTCCGTTGTCATCTCTGTTGCGAGAGCGATCTGAAGGGATGGGATTTGGATTTTCAACAGTAGCACAGCTTCACATCCTTATACCAACGAATACGGGGTGGCTCCCGTAGGTGTGCGTACGGTGGTGCGATAAGCCCAGAGTTCTCCACGAATATCATCGTCCCCGTCACAGGCAAAGATCCCACGCAAGGCCGAGCCACCCTGAGGTGGCCGGCCCAAATCTGTGCAAAGGCACAGATCTGGGTGCCTATAAATAGGCCAAGGGGTTCATTTGTTTGAGAACTTTTGGGGAGAGCCGAAACTCTGTCGAATTGAGACCTCATCTTGGAGTTTTTGAAGGCTTGAAGACTTGGGCATTCAGATCTGGTTCTTGGCGAGCATCCGCATCACAAAAGGCAGGAGTTCGAGAGAGGAAATCATATCTGAGATCTACGTAGGCACACTCCGGATCAAAGCTTGGTCTTTGATCCCGAGATTTGGGCAATTTGTTCCTTGGTGAACCGATCCCCCCGGCTATTATTTCTTTAGTGGAATAATACCCGTCGTACTGCGTAGATTCGTCCGGATCTAGATCGTGCGGTGGTTAACGGATCAACCATCGGCGCAGGCAAACAACCCACGCAAGCGAGCGACTGAAAAACAAGAGCTCGTGATTTGTTCGACAAATAAGGAAAGTTGTAATTTTTACTTTTTGTTGATTTCTTGTAACCGGATCTTATAAAAAGACCGGAACTTTGTAATCGATAAACAATTACTGAGTGTGCAATGGAATCATCAATGAAGAAGGCTACAGTTTTTCCCACGAACAACATGACTTCAGCTGATCCATCTACGATGGAAGAGGATGAGCAAATGCTAACGTGGGAAGACCCATGGGTCCATCATCTCTGTTGTGAACCCATCCCATTAAATGGCGTGAAGTTAATTAAACTGAACTTCACTGGATATGGGATTGATTCCCACTCTCTGGCAATGAGCCTCTGATGGTGCGGTCATTCGTTGGCACTCTTCGCGGAGCCGCCTTCGATTGGTATCGCCGCCTTAACCCAGGAAGCATAAACAGCTGGGATGACATGGAGACTAAGTTCCTCACAAATTTCTTCAACAACGACACCGAGATCTCTATCAGATCGTTGCTCAATGAGAAGCAGAAGGATGGGGAGTTAGTCGACACCTTCGTCAAAAGGTTCCGGAACAAAGCGATGAATTGTCGGGACCCGATCACTGAGGAATTCATCCTCCAGACCTGCCATAACAACCTTTCGCTGGACGTGTTGGAGGCAATGGGCACAGCACCATCTAAGACATGGAAGGATCTGAAAGTCCGAGGGGAGCAGGCTGAACGATTCCTCAGGAGAAAGAAGGCGGAGAGAGGCCAACAAGCGGCGAATGCTCCAGCGCAGAACTTCAACCCGAGAGGAAAAGGTAAAGCTCATGCTAATGCCGTTGATGCTAACCAAACTTTTCAATTGTAACCTCAACAACAGCAGCAGCAACGAGCGCCACAACAGTCGCAGTCGTAATGGCAGCAACGGCCTCAGAAGCATAAGTCTTCGGAGCCAAGGTTTCCCAAAGTTTACTCCTTCAAGGATGATGAAGTTCCTGGCATCTTCAAGTACATGTTGGAGAACAACAAAATCCAGCTGCCGGCGATCATAGATCAAGAAGGAGCCAGCAAAGTGACGGATCCGAAGTACTGTGCGTACCATAGAGCGGTCCATCACCCTACGAGGTCATGCTATCACCTCAAGGATAAGATCCAGGCACTAATTGACGTTGGCGTCATAACCCCGAAGCCTGCCAAGAATATGGGAGCTAATGAAGTGTCGATCAGCTTCGGATCGGTGCCCATGACATGGTTTGAGCCGAAACGCGTCACCAAAGTAGGGATGAAGACGGTGAATGATGACCCACATGGACAGCGCCAAAAGGGACTTGTGTCGCACACAGCCCCGAACGGCGAAATCCTCTGGGTTCATCCGGATCTCATTGAAGATGAACAGTGGGCGACTTCCTTGAAAAGAAAGGGTAAAGGCAAAGCCTGCAACACTACTTCGGCAATCTTCGAAGAGGATGGCGATGAAGCTCCTACCTTCCTGCTCTCTGAAGAAGAACAAGAAGTCTTTGCGACCCGGAGCGGAAACGAGTATCACTACAACTATCCATCGCCCAGTGACCAGTTAGCTGAGCAGGGGGTGGCTAAATGGGGACCAGCCAAGACTCTAACAGAGCTGGGGGTGATTGCATCTCCTAAACCGGCTGAAGATGCTTGACGACAGCCGACGGATCAGCAGAAGGAAAAGAGACCCCAAGAGGTGCAGAATCCGAAGCAGTCTCGTTTCAATTGTCCGATTGGAAGAGATAAACCGGAGAGCTCGAAAACTCCACGGGTTTTCGATATCATGGCTCAATTAGCCAATATTCCAGCGCGAATAATGTTGTATGAGTTGCTGCGGTTGTCTAAAGAGACCAGGGAGGCATTACGAGAAGCCTTGGCCGATTCAGAAACGTTCCTCACTCAGGTCAAGCCGGCACCTGAAGAGCCAGAACTGTTAGTTCAACAATGCAATGCAGCGGCCAAGAACCTTCCCTGCATCACCTTCACAAAAGAGGATATGCAGACGAAGAATTCGAACCATGATCGGCCCCTATACTTCATCGGGTACATTGGCTCCAGCGAAGTCAACCGAATCCAAGTGGATCCGGGTTCCGCTGTGAGCATTATGCCGCTTCGCCTAATGCATAGCCTTGGCATTCTAGTCAGTAAGTTGGCGTCTACAGGCACGGTCATTTACGAATTCAACACCAGCGGGTCGAGGCCTTTGGGAAAGATCCGGATAAAGTGCCAAATGGGTGATCTGAAGACGGAGGTCACGTGTTACGTGATTGATGCTGAGACATCATATAACTTACTATTGGGTCGGCCTTGGATCCATAGTAACGTTATAGTTCCCTCCACCCTACATCAGTGTCTGAAGTATGTCGACACTGATGGAAGGGTCAGGACGGTGGTCGCGGATAAGCAACCATTTAAAGGGTTTGAGAATTATTTCACTGATTCTCTCCTTTATGGTAACGAATCCGATACTGAACCATCGGTCCAAGGCATGGACAGCGGAGAAGAAGCTGATTCTGAAGCCGGATTCGATTACAATGGTGGTTTTGTTTTAAATGACATTGTACCCTTTGTAATCAATCTTGACGATGAACAATCGTCAGATGGCAGTTGTAACTGGCAACTCGCCGATATTGAAATAAAAGCTGATTTAGAGTACTCCTTGTCTCCTGATGATACGATAAAAGGATTAGACGATAAGCCTGAGTTATATACGCCGCTCCGATCATCTTATGTAATGAAGAAACACCTCCAACATTCTTTCGGAACGACCCGGATTGTTCCTGCTAAAATAAGGGGACAAAAAGAAGTGATTTATGGTATAGGAGAGAATTTTCCACTACCAGATCATTTCCTAAGGGAAGACGAGGATGCAGACAAACCTGGTCGACATTTATCCAAGTATAGTCCGGAAGCGCGCAAGCTTATGGAAAAACAAGGATACGATTTCGCACTCGGAGAAGGATTGTACTTCGATCGAGGTTCCCGTATCCCAGCCAAAGCAGCATATGTACCAAAAGGGAAACCGGATAATTATTACCATCACAAAAGAGGCTTAGGCTATGTTTCCTCGTCTGATGATGAATGTGGTTGGCAAATTATCGATCAAATTGCTAACAAAGCTAAGGATGGGACTCCGATGCAAGTTTGGGGGAAGTATTCAAAACCCTAATGTCGAACATGACTTCAGCTGATCCATCTACGATGGAAGATGATGAGCAAATGCCAACGTGGGAAGACCCATGGGTCCATCATCTGAACCTGCAGTATGGTGATAGGTTCGAACAGAGAGAACCATCCACCGAGGATAAAATAGTCCAAATTAATATGGGCGATGAGGCCAACCTAAAGCCCATATTCATCAGCGATAGTCTTCCCCCAGGTGAGAAGGAGGAATTAATTGCTCTCATCAGGGAATATATCGACGTCTTCGCATGGAACTATGAAGACATGCCAGGGCTCGACCCCAATGTGGCGATGCACCGCCTCGATATTAAGTCGGATGTCAAACCTGTCAAACAACAGCAGAGATGGTTTCGTCCGCAGATTATGGAAGCCATTGAGGCGGAGGTCAAGAAATTGATCGACTCAGGGTTTATCCGAGAGGAACAGCATCCAGACTGGCTGGCCAATATTGTCCCAGTCATGAAGAAAAATGGTAAGATCAGGATATGCATCGACTTCAGGGACCTGAATGCGGCATGTTCGAAAGACGACTTTCCCCTACCAATCACGGACGTCATCATTGACAATACATGCGGATTTGAGAGGATGTCCTTCATAGATGGCTTTTCAGGGTATAACCAAATCAAGATGCACTCGGATGATGAGAAGCATACAGCGTTCAGAACGCCCCTCGGTGTATTCTGCTACACGGTAATGCCTTTCGGTCTGAAGAATGCGGGCGCCACATACCAACGAGCGATGACTAAGATTTTCCAGAAGCACCTCCGGAAGACGGTTGAGTGCTACGTTGATGATTTAGTGGTAAAAAGCCGCAACAAAGAAGATCACATCAAAGACTTGAAGACGATGTTTGATCTCATGCGGAGTCATCAATTAAAGATGAACCCTACCAAATCCTTCCTTGGAATGTCCAGCGGAAAATTCCTTGGATTCGTCGTCACCACTAAAGGTATACACATCGATCCTGATAAGGTGAAGGCGATAAATGAATTGCAACCCCTAAGAAATCTAAGAGAACTTAGAGGATTGCAAGGGCGTCTAGCTTACATCCGGCGGTTCATTTCAAATCTCTCTGGGAAGTGATAGCCGTTCTCTAAGCTAAACAAGAAAGGTGTGTCGTTTATTTGGGACGACGCCTGCCAAAAAGCACTCGAAGATATCAAGACGTATCTGACGAATCCTCCTGTTCTTGTCGCACCAAAATCAGGTAAACCGTTCTTGGTATACATCAAGGCGATGAACCATTCGATAAGTGCTTTATTAGCACAAGACGATGATAATGGTCACGAACAGGCAGTTTATTACCTAAGTCGGACGTTGGTAGGCGCTGAGTCCCGATATCCGATGATTGAGAAAGAATGTCTCGCATTGGTATTTGCAGTACAAAAGATGCGGCATTACTTGGTCGGACAAACGATTTACGTTATCTCTAACGTTAATCCAGTACGGGTATTTATGACGCAACCGGGTTCGATGAATTGGCGGTTAGCGAAGTGGGCCCTTCTCTTGTCCCAGTATGATCTGCACTTCAAACAGCAGAAGTCGGTCAAAGGACAAGCGATTTGTGATCTTTTGGCGGCAAGCCCAACAACAGATACGGCAGAAGTATATGATGACTTACCGGATGAAACCCATGAGGTTAACACCACGTCGCATCAACAAGTATAGCAATTATACTTTGATGGTGCTTCGAGAGCAGTTAATAAGGCAGTAACCCCCGGATGTCCTAAAGTCTCCTCCGGAGTTGGAGTTGTCTTAGTTTCCCCGGGGAAGCATGTGATGCCTCGGGCTTATTCATTGACTGGTCTGTGCTCCAATAATGTAGCTGAGTACAACGCGCTCCTTATTGGACTCAGTTTCGCCAAGGAGCTGGGGGTCGAATATCTCGAAGCTTTTGGGGATTCTTAACTGATCGTCAATCAAGTCCGTGGAGAGTATGAAGTCAGGAACCAAGACCTGATCCCATACCACCAGGAGGCCATCAAAATGGAAGATTCTTTCGAAGAGTTCTTTATCGAGTACATCCCTCGTCTCCAGAACGCTTATGCGGATGCACTGGCAGCACTAGCAGTATCACTCGCGCAGCCGCCCGAAACTGAACTGCTAGTCACAGTGAGATCACATCAACTCTGTATACCCATATACAATATGGATATCGAAGAGGAAGATGACAGAAATGCGAACGCCAAGGAGGTGAACTCAACTCAAATCGAGTCTGAGTCCTGAGATTGGCGTTTTCTCATCATTGACTACGTCCAATATGGCATTTTGCCGGAGAATGTGAAAGAAAGAGAATCTATTCGCCGAAGAGCACCAAGGTTCTTCTATAATACCGAGACCCGTACATTATACCGTTGAGGGTATGATGATTTGCTCCTCCGATGCCTTTCGAACGAAGAAGCAGAAGAAGTTCTTAAGGAAGCACACGAAGGAGAATGCGGTGCGCATCAGCCTGGTCCCAAGCTGTATGATCGCATCAGAAGGATAGGATACTTTTAGCCAACAATGGTCCGTGACGCGATCGAATATGCACGAGGATGTCACGCCTGTCAAGTACATGCAAATTATATGCACCAACCACCGGAACGTTTACATACGTCAACCACGTCTTGGCCATTCGAGACATGGGGTATGTATATTGTCGGTCCTATTTTTCCCCCTTCAGTCAAAGGTGATCGGTTTATTCTCGCAATCACGGATTACTTTTCAAAGTGGGCTGAAGCAATTCCTCTTAAAGAAGTGAAGACGAACAATGTCATCAACTTCATCAAGCATCATGTCATATACCGACACGGCGTGCTAAGACGGATCATTCATGACAACGGTCCACAGTTTATAAGCAATGCTTTCGTCAGGTTCTGTGACAAATTAAAGATCCAAGATGTTTCGTCGACAGCTTATTATCCCGCTGTGAACGGATTAGCTGAGGCTTTCAATAAGACGATCATTAAAATCCTGTCAAAGCTCGTGAAGACTAATAAACAAGACTGGGACGATAAACTCGGTGAAGCACTCTGGGCTTATCGCACCACAGTACGCACACCTACGGGAGCCACCCCGTATTCATTGGTATACGGATGTGAAGCTGTGCTGCCTTTGGAAATTCAGATCCCATCCCTTCGGATCGCTCTCGCAACTGAGATGTCGACAGAAGAACAGCATCAAAAACGTCTCGAAGAACTCGAGAGGTTGGATGAAAGGCACTTGGAAGCTCAACAACACATTGAGTTTTATCAAGCCAGAATATCTAGGGCTTTTGACAAAAAGGTCCGACAAAGAAGCTTTAAGGAAGGAGATCTGGTCCTCGCTGCTCGCCGACCGATAATCCTCAATTCCAAGAAGAAGGGTAAGTTCGAACCCAAATGGGAAGGACCGTTTGTGATAGACACAGTCTACTCAAACGGCGCATACCGCCTCATTTCTCTGGAGGGCGTCAGGCAATTAATGCCAATAAATGGGAAGTTCCTAAAAAAGTACTATCCCTAGTACATTCGGGATAACCCATTTATCGGGAAGTTCCTCGAAGAATATTCCACTTGATATTCTAGAGGATGACCCAAAATAATTTCCACCACCAAAATCCCTCACTGAGCAATTTCAATTGATAGTGGGTCCACCAAAATTATTTTTCAAACCACCAGAAATTTCCCCTCTTGATTCTTTCCACAAACAAGAGGCCCACTTCCAATTCAGAGTCTCCTTTCGATAAACGAAAGAACTCCCCTCCTTTCTCTTTGGTTAAACCTCTTCATGGTTATAACCAGAGTTGAAACTTCATTTCGATAAACGAAAAACTCATCTAGATAACCGATCCTATAAAAGGTAGGCTTATTTAGATCTTCCGGATTCTCTGAGTGGAGATCCCACTTCTAGTTCCTTTCTTGCACTGGAAATAGAATATAAAATTCTTCCTTTCCAGAATCAAGGAACAGAATATAAAATTCTTCCTTCCTTGTTCGGGGAATAGAATATAAAATTCTTCCTTCCCCACACCGATCCTTTTCCAAGAATTTAGGATTCATCCTAGAAAGTTTATCCTGAATCCTAAGCAGGGATAAGTCTGCGCCTAACACGCGCTGCCGGTTTAGTCTTTCTCCGCAGAAGAAGACATCAGAGTTCGATTCTGGGGTATTTTATCCTGAAACCTAAGCAGGGATAAGTCTGCGCCTAACACGCGCCGCCGGTTAGTTCTTAACCGTTAAAAAGAACACTCGCCCACATATTCAACATTGTGGCAGGTTGTTATTAATAACACCAAAATCCATGCCTTACACGCATGGGGAATGTTATCCTGAATCCTAAGAAAGGATATGTCGGCGCCTAACACGCGTCGCCGGTTTAGTCTTTTTTCCGTAGAAAGAGACACCAGAATTTGATTCTGGGGTGTTTTATCCCGAAGCCTAAGTAGGGATAAGTCAGCGTCTAAAACACGTTGCCGGGTAGCCTATTCCCATAACAATGGTGAAGTCTATGTATTCGACATCATAGCACGAAGTCTCAGAGGATTCAATCTCTGAGCGCAACGTTACATGCGAACGGATTTAGACAATCCGCATGTTAGCCCGACTCAAACGGTAGTCGGTAAAGGCTAATCAAATCCGTTAAAGGCTGGGGGTTAGCCAAAAATCCTAAAGTCAACACCTAACACGTGTCGCCGGGTAGCCTATTCCCGTAACAATGGCGAAGTCTATGTATTCGACATCATAGCATAAAGTCTCAGAGAATTCAATCTCTGAGCGCAACGTTACATGCGAACGGATTTAGACAATCCGCATGCTAGCCCGATTCAAACGGTAGTCGGTAAAGGCTTATCAAACCCGTTGAAGGCTGGGGGTTAGCCAAAAATCCTAAAGTCAACACCTAACACGTGTCGCCGGGTAGTCTATTCCCGTGAGAAAGACGAAGTCTACGTATTCAATACCGTAGCACTAAGAGAGTTAACTCTCTTAGCATAACGTCACATGCGGAACGGGTTTAAACAATCCGCATGCTAGCCCGACTCAAACGATAGTCGGTAAAGGCTTATCAAACCCGTTGATGGCTGAGGGTTTGTCAAAAATCCTGTAAGTATTATGACCGTCGGGTTTACAATCAACAGAGAAACATAATGATAAAAAGAAGAGTGCGCTAAAGAAAAGACTTTGTTTTATTAATAAAATCAAACCAAGTGGAGATACAAGAAAACGTCTCAAATCAAATCTAACAAACTGAAGGAAGCAATTTTAGCCTTAACAGCGGCAAGTTTCTCGGCGTGTTCCGCTCGAACCCTCTCCTCTTCTTCCTTCTGAAGCTTGGCATAAGCAAGAATGGCGGCAGTGTCGGCAGTTACGTCTTCTCGGCGCAATGCGTGAAGAACCTCCAGCTCTCCTCTATAAACATTTTGAACTCTGGTGCTCTCGAGCTCAAAATCTTTTAAAGTCCTCTCCCCTTGGATGGTCCTAATCCCCGTCCTATCAGCAATGTTGTTATAAGCATCCATCTTAGTCCGCAGACGACGTTACCGTTCATACAAGTTCGCAACGATTATTTCTTGCTCTGATATGCGTCTCGCTCGGGCCTTACGCTCATGCATCCTCTGAATCTTAGCATCGATCATGAGCGGCGTGACCTTATTATATGAGTCGAAGTGTACTAGCTCTTCCAAACGATATATGAGTTCCTCTAAGCAAGTCAACCTTAACTCACATCGTCCAGCTAGCCGGATGCCACCTACATGCTGAATGTCTATAAGACTATCTGTTATGAAAGGGAGCAAATCATAAGATCTTCCCCGTCCAGAACTAATGGCGGTGGCCGTTTGTTGCATAACCTTCTCTACTTTTTGGAGGATGCCCTGCACGGATTCGGAGACCGGGAGGACAGATTCTTAGTCAGACATAATTGCAGCAATAGGATCCTCTTCCCCTTCATCGTCGGATATTAGGATGATTTTGGGACTCACCATCCTCCTATCACGGGAATTCAACCGAGGAAGTGGACCGATAGCCTGCCTGGCGGAAACCGAAGATAAAACATCCCCACGACGTCCGTTCACCGCATGAGATGAAAATGCTCCGGAAGGATACTCAACTGAAAACAAGCAATTAAACGTTTGTTAATTCCAGTTATAAAAGGAAATTGAACTCATCTTACGAATGGGTAAGATAGAGTCATTGCCTTATAAAGGGTGAGACGATTTGGCCACGTTGTGCATTCATAAGATAGGGTATATCGACAATATATCCCTGCCTTATAAGGCACAATGCAGCGTCAAAACGCCCCCTTTATTTTGAGATATGGTTTTGACCAAGCAAAACACATCTTTAAAGCGTCGATCCTCACCAAGGAGAATCAAGGCTCTTCCCGATTGCCTTACCAAGGAGAACAACATGGAGTAAAAAGGACCAATTTGTAAATTTCCAAGAAAAAATGGACTAATTTGTAAATTTCCAAAAAATAGCTCACCGGCATAAGAGGGAGGTGCGCCATCAGTCGACACGGTAGAGGATTGACCCCTCGCAATACGAGACATGGTGACCTGCAAAATAAATTAAGGGATCAGATCCAGAAAAAAGTTCCTCTTTTTATTGCAATTCTACCCCCTGAAAGAGGAGCTCGAGGCGCCAAATCATAATCCTAACCCTCACATGCAATCCCACAAGTTCATAAATTGAATTAAGCAGGAAATATGCTAAAATTATGGAAGATTTACATGAGGGAAAGCTCGAAGATCCGATAAAAATCAAATCTTGAAAGAGGCTCAGACCACGTGCTCGAGGGGCCTGAGAGAAATTTTTATTTAGAGATTTTTGAGGGATTTTTCAGTCTAAGATCCAAAGGGAGGATGGATCTAGGGTATTTATGAAGATTTGAGGGAGAAAAGATGCATGAGGGAAGAGAAATCCAAAAAAATTGGACAAGGGGGGGGGGGCGGCCCTAGGAGGAGGAAAAGAAAAGAAAAAGAAAAGAAAAAGAAAAGAAAAAGAAAAGAAAAAGAACCCCTTTTATAATGTGAACCAGTCCTGAACCAGACCAGACCAGGGTGAACCAGACCGGACCAGTCCAAATCAGTTCAAAAGGGGCTAAATTAGGTTGAACCAGACCAAACCAGACTGAACCAGACCAGATCAGGATGATCCAGTCTGAACCAGTCTTGAACCAGTCCTGAACCAGCCTTGAGCCAGGTTGAACCAGTCTTGAACCAGTTTGAACCAGAGTTGAACCAGAATTCAAATTGAAACTGAATCGAGCGTCGAAACAACTTCAAATCAACTGAGGGTTCAATCCTTTGTTTATTTTGGCCTCTCCCACGCATTCGGAAGGATTGGAAGATTTTTTGAGCCAAGTTATTGCCTTTTTGACATATTATCAGACCGGTTCAGCTAATCATCAGGTCGGTTCAGCTCATTCGGGCACGAAAAATACTCCAATAAGGTATACGAGTATAAACTATTCCCTATTCTTTGTTGAGAAGTTCCTAGAGAATATTTTTCTAAAAATATTCTTAAGGATAACTCAATAACACAACGCCGGACAATGCGTTGCAAATAAAGACTCAACAACAACAATCGAGGGTCAGTTGAACCAACAAACACGAGCTAAAGATCGGAAAATCAGCAATTGATTTCAAGTTCAAAATTCCGACAATGGTCAGACAATAAATGCAGCACCGGAATCCTTACAGACGTTCGACAAAGCACCGAATAGCCTGAAGGAATTGAAGGAATCCAGAACAGAAGCCATTTCAAAGTCCCGTTACACCGACTGAAGGTTGGGGCAATCATATCCAAAGCATTCCAGACTCTTCTATAAAAGAAAGAGGCTGAAATACTTTGGAGGGGGTATCTGTAGGCGTATAAAATTGCCTATAGATCCCTTAGCACAGTTCGGCACAGTGATTCGACAAACCATCGAATGACGAGGCGACGAGGTCAACAAATCGCACGCGAGCAACGGAATGCATCCATTCGCATGCGGAATCAAGCCAATGGTTCGGGGAGTCAACAAGTCATCCAAAACAAGAGCGAACTCGGATCAATCACGATCGAATCAAGATCAGTTTCGGACTCAAATTCAGAGGTGGATCTACTGCCAAATCGGGTCAACGAATCAAATCCGAACCTATCAACCACACAACTGAATCACGGACAAAATGGATACAACGACAAAAATGACGGAACCCAAACACCTAGAGGGGCTCGGCCGAAACCGAGCCACCTCAAGGTGGCTCGGCCCAAGCCGAGCCACCTTGAGGTGGCTCAGCCCAGAGCCGAGCCACCCTGAGGTGGCCGGCCCAGATCTGTGCAAAGGCACAGATCTGGGTGCCTATAAATAGGCCAAGGGGTTCATTTGTTTGAGAACTTTTGGGGAGAGCCGAAACTCTGTCGAATTGAGACCTCATCTTGGAGTTTTTGAAGGCTTGAAGACTTGGGCATTTAGATCTGGTTCTTGGCGAGCATCCGCGTCACAAAAGGCAGGAGTTCGAGAGAGGAAATCAGATCTGAGATCTACGTAGGCACACTCCGGATCAAAGCTTGGTCTTTGATCCCGAGATTTGGGCGATTTGTTCCTTGGTGAACCGATCCCCCCGGCTATTATTTCTTTAGTGGAATAATACCTGTCATACTGCGTAGATTCGTCTGGATCTAGATCGTGCAGTGGTCAACGGATCAACCATCGGCGCAGGCAAACAACCCACGCAAGTGAGCGACCGAAAAACAAGAGCTCGTGATTTGTTCGACAAATAAGGAAAGTTGTAATTTTTACTTTTTGTTGATTTCTTGTAACCAGATCTTATAAAAAGACTGGAACTTTGTAATCGATAAACAATTACTGAGTGTGCAATGGAATCATCAATGAAGAAGGCTACAGTTTTTCCTGCGAACATAGGGATAGGCCTTCCCATTATCCACGACGTGAAGGGAGGGGTACAAAGCCTCGAGCCTATCAAGCGGTCGCTCACAGTACAAGTGAGAAGCATGGTATCTCCCAATAGTACATGGCCACATCCCATGATTCAGGGAACGGCCAAGCTATCTCTCTCCTATTTAATAACTTCTCCTGCCCATAGGAAAAAGGGGGAATCGGGATCGGAGCTTCAGAGATTGAGAGTCTGTTCATAGTTAATTGATCAAATCAATCAGTTAGCTGAACCGTTAGCTCTTAGTTCTCAGCTCCGATCGCCATTTGGACTCGGATACTCGAACTCGATTAACACGAGCTTCTATTGCGTAGTAAAGCTCACCAGCAACCTTGATCAAATCGTCCAAGGGAAGCAGACTCAGTGCGAGAATCGAGCGAGGCGTCCTATTGCTATCAAAGTCCCCGTGTTAAATAAGGAGGGCATTCCTTCTGCTTCTGTTATAAATTTGATTCATTAGTTTGTAATAAGATATTCTTATAAATACAAATAAAATCCTAGTTTTAGGAAATCAAAATTTACACCTACAAGCACGTTGAGAGGCAGCCTATACTTCCAATTCTGAGATCTTCTTCTTCCTGGTGGTAGCATTGGTAGTTATAAGCCATTTACAGTAAAGAATGTCATCTGTAAAGGAGGCACCGCCAACGGATGGTCAAATTGAGCATTTGTACAGCCAACTATGCTCCAAACCCGAGCCCTTTCTCCATCAATAAGACCCCCACAAACTCTGAGTTGTCTGTTTGGGTTGCCGATGTATAGCTGGTCATAGCCAAACTGGCGAGCAAATCTGCAGGGGAGGTATGGTTCAATGCGGTAGACATTCTTCACTCTAAAAATTAGATAGCCAAGATGAATATTCATTAACCATCTGAAGCATCCGACGTCTAATATAGTATGGTCTCCCTTGGTTTTTAATATCTACTAGAGTGTCATTATAGGTCCTGGAAAATTATGGGAAACACAAAAAAATTCCCAACATTTATGAAATTTGAACTGCCGGGACACATCATGTCATTGCTTAACTACCCACCTACAGCCTTCTAAAATCTACAGTAGGGAAGATCAGGATTAACGGCCTCAGGAGCTAACATTAGGTCCGACCGATGAAGAACCAACCAGGTCATCAAATAAGTATATGGTAGTTCAAGCTTAGGAATGGGGATCTCAGTAGAGGGTTTCTTTCCCTCTTGCGCAAATGTTGAGGCCAAATGACGGAGCCCACTATGAATATCAACGATCATGGCTGGTAGTAAAGATAGCCTACGACCTGTCGCTAATTGAACTACTGGATAAAGAACTTCGATTGTCATCGCATCTGAAGGCTGATGATGAGGCACCACACATTTTTTTAACCAGATAGCCAAGTACCCGACTAAAAGGGTTGTCAGATTAATCCTCATACCAGCTTGCCATAAAAACAATCTGAACTTGGTGCCATAGGGGAATCCATCTTCCAAATGAGAAGTATAAGTATAAGCATTTGTTTTCTCCAAAAGCCTGTTAATGTCTGACGGGGTTAAACGAGGTAGTTCACATGCCGGACTCGAGTGAGTCTTGAGATTTTTGAATACATAATTGACAAACTACTTCAAGCTGATCTGCAAAGACTTCTTTTTGGCCTTAATCTTCATCTCCGCCATGGCAGTATAATAATGACACGTCAACTCCCATAGAGTGTCATAAGCTACGGTAGCCCGTTCTTTCATTCTATTCAGCTGGCTAACCGTTGGAAAGAATTCCTGATAAGGTACATCACCCATGGGTAACCCTGATACCTTCATCATTTCATGAAGAGGGAGCCCCAATTCTCCATTCTTGGTAAAAAAAAAGATTATAAATCTTGAACAAGGCAAAGAAATGGTTGACATTTATCTGCAGTCCATGCATACTGGCACGTATGGGAACAGATAATCCTATTTTAGCTAATTCATATCCTTAATGGTTCAACACATAATTAGTCATCCTGGTCCACCATTTATACCCAGAATAATAGACTCATCCATAACACCTAAATTTCTTGATTGGAAGCTCTCTTCCCAATCTAGCCAAACGACTCTTCACCGTATTTTCCTTGAGCATTAATTAGTTTTAAGGTAAGTTATCTTGTCCTAAAACACCGGGGTGAATCCCTCTTATAGAAGCTCTGTCACTGGATCCCGAAGTAGTAGCATCCTTGGTGATGAATCCGCAATGGACACGCTCATGATCCTCGGTCAATTTCCAGAACATTTCGTGGCCAACAACTAAATTTTTGAACTACAGGAGAGAGGGATGATGAGGAATTAATGGCAAATACATGAATACTGAACCATTCCCATACAACCACTGTGCTGGTTCATAAGAAATTATCTCCGGATCCTTTACGGAGTCTCTGAATAAATATTGTGACTTCCGTAAAGACTGAGTAGGGTCTTGGTCCAAAATCAGAGGTGTGTTGGTAATCAACAGACACAGAATACGGCGATCTCCTCATCGTATAAGCTCGAAGACATCCTCCGTACAGTCAGGGTTAAATTAAGGGGCTTCTTCAATCAGAGGAATCCCTTCATAGCGAGAGTATGTAGCACTACTCTGACCAGTGACCTCTCTATCAGGGAAGGTCATGGAAGGAAAATGGACTAAAAAGGAAAATATATATATATTTGGTTGGAAGTCATTTAAAAAGGACGTTCTAAAGCTAAAGGGGTAGAATTCATCTCGTGAATCCACGAGATAGAGTAACCACCTTGCAATAGGCAAGACGATTTCAATTGTTACACACACAAAAAGGCAGTATACATCGTTGTGTACGAACACTACGGCGACATATCCAACCTTTTAAAAAACACGGAACAATATAAAATCGCCCCTTTTGCCTTTAGACGTGTCTTGTCCAAGCAAAAAAGCATCTTTAGCATCGATCCTCACAAAGGAGGATACCGGCTCTTCCCGAATGCCTCTCAAAGGATGGCAAACGAGGATCTACACTCATGATTTACAAAATACTGAATTTAAATCAATAAAAAGTGGAGAAAAGGTACCCCCATAAGAAGCGACAGCAGGATCAACTCTCTCGGCAGCGTGAGAGGTAGATTTACTCCTCAGGAGGCGAGATCTCTTCAACGACATGATAAAAGTCTTATTTTTACCAAAGAATTTCACAATAAAGGTTAGGGTTTTGAGATTAAAGCCTATAAAATCATAAAAAATAATCAAAGTGCAACCATGGGTTTGGTTTTTACCTGAAATCAAAGGAAAGGAAGAATCCCAAGGGAGGAAGGCTCAAATCTTCGAAGAACAAGCTAAAACCCTATGATCCTATTAGCAAAATCCAACAAAATCTGAAGAAGAGGGAAGGAAATGGGCTTAAGGACTCTCTGGAAGAGGTTTGGAGGAGTTTTGAATCAGAAGAGGCAGCCAAAGATAACAAAAAAATGCCCAAGGGTCATGTTTTGAAGCCCCAGTGAAGCGACTGTTCACCTTCGTGTGAGACAGTCATGACTGTCTCGCATTGCCAAGATAGTTATAACTATCTCGCGCATCCGATGAGTATATGAGTATAAATTGCATCTCCTTAAACCTCCCAACAGGTACACGAGGTTAAACTATTTCCTGAAAACTCTAAGGAGTACATGAGTATAAACTGATTCTCCATGCTCCAACGCCTCAAGAGCCTAAACTGTGTAAACTCTAATTAACGTATGAGTATAAACAGTGTTTTTATCACAATGGAGGTCAACTCCAATAAAAGCTCGATAACTTTGTCAAAACAAGGCATAGATCAATTCCAAGTCGAAGGATAATCCCTGGGAGTTCATTCATAATTCAGATACGAACTTCTGAACAAGATGAGTAGTTCATCGTCGATTCAACGGCACGAGCTGAATTCAACAATCAACACAACAACTTCAGTTTAATATTTCAACAATGGTCAAGCGATAAATAAAGCATCTGGAAAATTTTAGCTATCCGACAAAAACTAAATAGACTGAAATTCAAAGAAGTCAAAGAATTGAAGAAGGAGTGTATCATATCCAAAGTATTCCAGACTCCTTTATAAAAAATTGAGGCTGAAACACTTTGGAGGGGGTATCTGTAGGCATCAAAAATTGTCTATAGATTATCATACGTAGCTTAAGATAGAGAGAAGGCAATAAATGTCATCATCTAAATTAAAAAGGATCATCCAAGGCTAAAGATCAACTAGAGAATTCACAAGAAGCGCATCACGCAAGTTTTGAGGCGCAAAACATATCTCAATAGCATGAAGGGAATCAACAGTTTCTGAGACACTTACAATTGTCTCGAAAGCTAAGGAGAAAAGAATGGCAGTTTTCTCGAGATTTGTGCATGCCACGTGGCTCCATAACTACCAAAGATCATGTTTGAACGTGAGGAAGACGTTACAAGCGAAAATCATGTCAATAACATCCCAAATAATGGCATTAAAATGAGTTTAAAGTAGTTACAAAATGGATGAGGAGAGCCATGTTTCCGAGACAATTGTAACTGTCTCAGAAATGGGAAGCAACCCATGCTTCCGAGACAGTTACAACTGTCTCGAAAATAGGAGTTCCCTGAGATGATTTATTTTTAACTTTTGATGGTAGTTATTGTTCCTAAAGGCTATAAATACCACCCTAGGACCATTACTGGGGAGGGGGATATTCAAAGCAGGACTGAGCATTTTTAGAGTAGATTAAGCTGAGAGACTTGGGTAATTTGGTGAATTCCAAGCAAGAAAGAGAGAGTCTTCATCACGTGCAAGCCTTTTTCAGAGTTCTTGTAATTCCTTAAGATCTAAGCTTTGACTTGACCTTAAGAAGAGTGTTTATCTTACATTGATAAGATATTCTCTTTCTTTTCTTACTTCTAAACGGAGTAAGAATTCCCAAATAGCCTTTACGGTTCAATCAGAATCTGTGGTTCGGTAGTCCACGGGCTAATGCACCACCGGTACATGCAAAGATCTCGCGCAAGCAGTGATCCAAAATGATACTGTGTACGTTTCTAAGGAGCAATTTAATTTGATTTTATGTTGTAAAGAGTAGTTTTACAAAGCACGAAACTTGTTCTTTTGTATTCATTGTAATCAATAAAAAATTATGATGAATTCTACAACAAAACTTGTTCCTAACGCAAACAGTATATATATATAT
>BQKN01065028.1:396399-408968 GCA_022839385.1 Asparagus kiusianus
GGAGGATTAAGATGTTCAGATATTCTTATTTTTTTCTTTTTCTTTTTCATTTGAGAGAGAAGAACGAATGTTACATCAGGATGTGTGTGTGTGTGTGTGTTTTTTTTTTTTATAGATAACTTCTTGAGCAATCTCTCTCTAAAATTATTAGGTTTTGCAATATTTTGTCTTTGTCATAAATTATTGTCAATTATATGCGTTGACAGACCATTTGTAGAATTCTATCAGAAGTAGACAATTGATTTTTTTTTAAAAACATTTGGATGCTAACCGTGAAAAATATGCAAATCTGGACTATTATTCCTTTCTATTTTTTTTTTCTAAAATAAAGAACGGAAAAGCATCGATTGATATAGACTTACTGATGTAACATTCGTTCTTCTCTCTCAAATTAAAAAGAAAAAGAAAAAAATAAGAATATCTGAACATCTTAATCCTCCAAGTTAAACACATAAATTGAGTAGGTCATGTTTGACCGACCCACCCACCCCTGCAAACGTTACCAAGCAACCTCAAGAATATTCAGATTCTGATGTAAGCAAAGAGCAAACCTTTCAAAGTTTGTTGACTTTATGGTCTAATCAAGACAAAAAGGCACTTAAAAAAGAAATTCAATAGTAAGCAGAAAAAGAAAGATAATAATAATTAATTAAAAGGCGGAACTCAAATTTCCAACCATGACAGCTAAAATCACAGTTAATCTTCTTCTCAGATCATCGCCATACTACAGAGGTAGACCACACTACAGAGATACGACAGACCGGGACATACAAGACACAAGGACACTGACGACAAAACTAAACCACAATTCAGCCCACATAACACTTAAAACCGACGAACACTAAAAAATGAAAAAGAAAAATAAACATGGGAAACTTCGATACGCTCCGAGGCCAAGCAATTTATTTATTCAGGTCAGGTGGAGGCCGTCTCTACCTCTACATGGTGAGCCCCCTCATCAGGTCCCACTCCACACCGTCGTCCTCGTCACTGCTGACGACATGCTCACCTCCGCTCTCAGAGTCCGCTTCAGCTCCGAAGGCAAGATAAGGCATGGAGTTGAATGCCCTCGCCAGCCTGCAAGCAACAGGGCCACCACAACCACCGCACTCCTCCGCCCGCCGCTTCAGCCCCTCGAACATCACCTCGGGCTCGTGCTGCATCACGCGAAGCACGTCCGCGCTCGACGGCCCGGGCGCCGCCCTGGTCACGGCGAAGCAGTGGGCACCCTCGCTCTGCACCACCCTCACCACGCTGGGCCCACCAAAGAGGTTGTGCAGCCCCCCAAGCGCCTCCTGGTAGGCCCCACCCAGAAACATCCCCAGGTAGTAACCCCCTCCCCCTCCTCCCCCCAAATTGTGGAGGGGCAAGCTCTCTTTGCCGCCAATGAAGCGGTTAATCTTCCCGTCACTGTCGCAGGTTAAGTCTGAGAGGACTCCGTCCACAGATGGCTCCTCGTCCAGACGATGAATGGGGAGGATCGGAAACAGCTGCCCAATCGCCCAAAAATCAGGAACAGATGTAAATATGGACAGATTCACATGGTATGTTTTAACCGGCTCCTCGGAGTGAATCTCCCTAAAAACCAAATCACAGAGCCCATCCACAGCCGCGAGCTGCTCCAAACCCAGCAGCCCGTCCTTGAACAGCTCAACGCACTTCATCTTCAGCTGCTCAGCATGAACTAAACAAGCACTGTAATCTCCACGAACAACAGCAGAACTCAGATTCCCATACTCTGCACGGGCTTCTTCAGCGAGCCCCTCCATTACATAGCTGAGATTAGGCCCCATCGATCTAGGATCAACAGAATCAGATGACACTGCCTCGAAAATCAGAACAGAATGGTGAGATATGAGGGCACGGCCGCTCTCGCTACATATGATCGGATGACGAACCTGCTTCCGGTCACAAACGTACTGAACCGACCGAACAACGGCAGTTGCATACTCGTCGAGCCCATAACCAACCGACATGTCGGATCCAACTGATTTGGACCCGTCATAATCAATCCCTAACCCGCCACCAATGTCGATGACGCCCATTAAGGCGCCCAATTTCACTAGCTCGCAATAGATCTGAGCGGCCTCGCCGACTCCATCAGATAGCAGAGTAGTGGACGGGATCTGGGATCCGATATGGAAGTGAAGGAGTTGAAGGCAATCGAGCATTTGGTACCTCTTAAGCTTGTTGGCAACAGAAAGGATCTGGGTCGTCGTAAGCCCGAATTTTCCCTTTTCACCGGATGTGGATCCGAAATGGCCCGAATGCTTAGTTCTGAGCTTCGCCCTGAATCCGATAACCGGCCGGACTCCGAGCTTGATGCTGGTGCTGATAACGGTGTCGAGCTCCTCTTCTTGCTCGAGAACGATGACGGTGTTGAGATCCAGAGTCCTGGCGATGAGAGCCAGAGAGACGTACTCCTCGTCCTTGTACCCGTTGCAGACGAGGAAAGCCTCGGGGTTGCCCTTAGTGAGACAGCTCATCGCCAAGAGCAGTTCGGGTTTGGATCCAGCCTCGAGCCCGAACCGGTACGGAGATCCGAAATCCACAATGTCCTCCACAATGTAACGGTCCTGATTGCACTTCACGGGATAGACTCCCTGGTAGCGGGATCCGTAGCCATTGGATTGGATCGCGAAATCAAAGGCGGATTGGAGGCAATCGAGGCGGTTCTTAAGGACGTCAGGGAACCGCACGATGAGCGGCAGTCGGAGGCCAAGCCCGCCTTTTGATTTGGGATCCGAGGATTTCTTGACAACCTTCATCAGATCGATCTCCTCGTGAGGAAGGGTGGCGGTTCCGTAGGGCTTAACGGCGATGTTGCCGGCGCCGTTAACGGAGAAGTATGGAGCGCCCCATCCAGGGACGTTGTAGAGGTCAGCAGAGAGGTCGGGGGACCACTGGCGGAGGTCGGCGGAGGGGATCGAGGTCGGAGCGCCGCCGGAGATGAGATCCGGCGCGGGAAGAGATGATGACCGAGGCCATACGGCGGCGGGGGCGGCGGGATCGGCGTAGGCGAGGATCGGCATCTCTCCCCGATCGAAGAAAGAATGAAAGAATGGGAAATCTAGGGTTAGGGTTTCCTTTTGTGAAGGCAGGGGGCTTTAGAACCCGCCGAGGCCGGAGCCCCGGCTACCCCCTCAAAAGAAGCAGGAGAGGACTGACCGAAAATTGATAAATCCTAGCCCGACCTCAACGGCGCCGGACTTCCCCACGCCTGAACTTCAGAAGACGGCGGAGGTTTTTTCACTGAAAAGAAAATTAGCTAAGAATAGGGGGAAATGAGAGCTTGAAAGATCTACTCGGATCTCGAGATCAGCACAACGAGATCTAAGATGAACAAACAAATAAGAAGGATCTAAGGAGGAGAACGTGGAGGCGACGGAACCCTAACGGCGCACCCTTTTTGTCTCTTTTCTCAAGATGGAGCGGTGGGTGAGGTTTGTAAGCGAGGAGAAAAGCCGTTTATATAGCAAAAAAAAAACTGACAGCTGTGTATGACATTTCTATGCGGCCGTTAAAGGTCCGCCGTCCGATTAGAGTCCGTATAAATCAGAATTTAGTATGAGAACGTCTTTCTTTTCACGCCGATTTCTCCGGGGGCACTGAGATTCCTTCCACGTAGACGAGCTGCCGCGTGACATGAATGGGACCCGCATCGAGAGACCTCCCCATTCTGGACGCGAGAAAAAGTTGAAAATATCGCGAGATGGAGAACGTGGGGCCAAGGCACTGGGAGAATCGAGGGCCTTATCTGTAGGTGGGATGTGTCAAGCTCCGGTTCGGCCAACCGATGAGATGAGAGATATTTTATTAATTTTTAGGTAAATTCTTTTTCCTTGCAAAAGGGCGAAAAGAGAAGGTGATGTGTGGAAATCTAGTGGGAGAGAGAATTTTTACGACCAAAGAGGCGTGGCCGTGTTGATCCCGCGGCCGAGGCGCACGTGATACGTGTGTGACGATTTGTGGGGTTCTGGTCAAAAGAGCAAACGAAATGGGTGGATAGGATTTGTGTTGCAGTTGGAAAATGTTAAGCTGTGCCTTATCCACAAGTTAGACAAAGGTGAGGATGAGGTTTCTGTGTCTAAGGCCTAGGTGAGCTGTTTACAAATGCACGCACAGCGGAGAGGGTAACTTGCATCTCAGACTCCCTTAACCTAAACCTAATCCTAACCTAACTTCTGGTATCTCTTGAGTCCAGGTACCTAGTTCCTTACTTCTGAGGAGTGAATTCCGGTTCATGCATCCTTGCATGGTCCTGACTTTAACCTTTCTTTTTTAGCGTTAGATGCTCATAATACTCATTCCAGTTATATGTAGGAAAATTTGCTTCAAGGCCCCAAAACTTAAAAATTATGTGCATTAGCCCCCTGTATTTTTGCCAATGTGTATAAACCCAAAATACAATGTAAAATTACGTTTTAGCCTCGTCAACTCAGCAGCATGAGAGAAATTTTTTTAAAACCCTATTCTACCCCTCCCGTCCACAGCGTTACAGTGCCTGCGTTTTGGTAACCGTGTCCGCCCACTCTGTAACTCAAATCAAGTCTCTCTCTTTCTCTCTCCCCCCATCTCTCTCCCCTCTCTCCCTCCCGCACTATGTCTCTCTCTCCCTCTCTCTCTCTCTATAGTTAACAGTAGCTGGTGAAATTCCCAAATCTCCACTCAGGGTTTTGTCACAATCGGCAGAAAATGGCCGAAGAATCAACGGCGAACCTAGATTTGGAAAGTGTTGACCGTCCTCCTCCGCCACTGCAAGAGCAGGACCCTGCGCCGACGAGCGACGAGCGACAAACTCACCTTCGACCGAGGTTAAAGACCTCCCCTCGTCGTCATCGACTGGTAAAGATCCCCTCGCCTTCCAAGAATTTTAAAGACCCCCCTTTTCCGTCTAAGACCGGCCATAGACCCTCTTCTCTCTCATCCTCCTCCCCCTCCAAGTCTTTGTCCACTCATGCGTCATCATCAGGGAATGGCAGCACCGATGAAGCCACCCAAACCCTGTTGAGCATGCAAAAGGGATTACCAAGAAAAAGGAAAAGTCAAAGTTCAAAACAGGAATTAAAGAAATCCAGAAAGAAGTAAGTTGAAGTTAAATTTTCCAATTTAGATCGATTGATGTTACAGATTAATGTTGGTGCATTGTGAACTATATGCCTGGATCTGTGAAATGTAACATATTAATGTTAGAAATGAATGACTGGCTATTACGTTTTGTTATGACCTACTAATGTTTCTTATAAACTGTTAACTCTGGACATTGGTTGAAGATGTTGGTATCAGATACCTGACTTTACACATTGTACGTTAAGTTTTATTGCTCGATAACAAGTATAGTGAATGGTTGTTAAGGTGTGTAGCATAACTGTTACATTTTATTGTTAACTGATAACTATTGGCTGTTGGATGTTAAGTTTAGATAGATTGATATTAAATGTTAAATTTTATTATAGGAAAAATCCTGGTGATGCTGGTGAAATTAGACCTATCGCTAGTTTCAGCGCATATTATGATTTTATGAAAGTACTTGAACAAAGAATGAGGCGGTGTCATTAGGATGCGTACCAAGAGTGCACATTTGAGCATTATATAATATTTAGTCCCCCAGCAGTAGATCGACCCACACTTGAACTTATTGTGAGTCACTATGTAGGAGATGAAGTGACGTTTGCTCTGCTTGATGCCAAAAGTGGGAGAGAAAAGATAGTTAATTTTGATATGGAGTGGGTTCATGAACACACTGGTTTCCCAATTAACAGTAAAATAATTTACAGCAATAGAGATCCTCACACTAGGATTTGGATGGAGTACTTTGCTGAGCAATTTACTAGAAGTGAAAAAGAATCAGAAAAAATGTGCGAAGATATGTGGAAGGGCTACTAGAGTCTCTTGTTGAATCAAAAAAGAAGAAGGTATTGAGGATTTTGTGTTGATATAGATTTTTTATCAATGTTCGATGATTTGGTGCCCTACAGTGTCCAAGGCATCCCTAGGCTCTTGTTCAAATATGTTGATTGTATTGAAAGAGTGAAGAATGTGGCCTGGGGAAATACATTTATGACTAGATGAAGAAAGGAATTAAGATTGCTCGGGAAGGTCTGAACAAACTAGGGGTTTCATATGTGTCTGGATGCATGCCTCTGATCCTTGTAAGTTGTATTAACTTTTTTATTGATATGGTTAACCTGTGCATGTGAACGTTTACTTGTATTCTGTGAACTAAAGTTAAAGGTAATTAAGGTTAATTGGTTGATATTAACTATATTGACATTAGTGTTAAGGTTTGAGAGGTTTGGATTAACAATATTTTAGTTTAGTTATGTTAACTATATTCATGTTAAAAAGATTAGTAGTAAATATTAACTAATTAATTGGAACAAATTGTTTGCAGCTATGGTACTACGAAATGATAGGGATTAAAAATATGCCCTGAGCAATAGATTCAATCCACCACTCACTAACTGGATGATGCTTGGAGAGAAGTCTGGATCTCTCCGAAAGGACACAATTGTTGTAAAATCTGGAAAAGCTAGCATTGCTTTAGTACAGAAACCGATAGCTGAATTTGGCCCATGGGTTGAAAAGTATCCACTCAGAAGGCCAAATATGAGGGAAGATGATTCATTGAGGATTAGAAGAAAAGGGTTTCCACCACTCCCGGTAAAGAAGCATAAGATACCACCTTCTCCGAAAAAACTATAAAGGAGAAGACAATAGATAGGAGAAAAAAGACTGGAGAAGAAAAGAAGGGAGAAAAGAAGGAAGAAAAGAAGAGATCATCAATAGGTTTGGTAAGATCTAAACCAGTGTATATTAAGTTTCTTATTTTATGTATTAAGCATAACAGATGAACTATTAACTTTGATGAGAGGATTTTAATGTTATTGGATTGCATGTTAATATTTACTGCGTATATGTGAATTATATCTAGTATCTGTTTTGATTTAAGTAGTATATGTTAACTGTAGGCCTTTACATGTTAACCTTTATAAGTAACTGTAACTGTTTTCAACTTTTTTAATAAATTATAGATTATTTCAAGCGCTATTGATGATGCTTTTCAAAGGGAAGATGAGATTAAGGAGTTATCATTTGAGGAGCAGCTTAAAATTTAGAGAAATGCTGCTAAACTAAATCAAAGAATATGTCATGCACTGAGGCACTCAAAAAAATTGTATTGTCAAACCTTTATAAATGAGATCCGAAGGCTTAATGAAAATATTAAAGGATTCGAGGGATCTAGTGACATAATAGATCCTGAAGTTTTAAAGAAAAATGTGAAGAATGTTATTGCACAATAAAAGAAAGGAAAGCCAACCATGGATGAAGCTGAGCGGCATGCTGACGATAGAGATCTCTTTGATACTGAGTTCGTGCCTGATTATGAAGAGGGTAACCTTCAGGAGCATTTCAGTGGAAACGAAGAAGTGAGAGACGAAGTAAATAAAAAAGAAGAGGACGAGCAGTTGAATGAGAAAATAGTAAATAAAAAAGAAGAGGGCGAGCAGTTGAATGAGAAAAGAGCTGATGTTAAGGAGAATACACAATTTAAGATTGGGGATGTGCATATGCAGCAGGGGGAAGGTGTAGTTGAGGACATCACACTCTGCAATTTCATGAAAAGGACGAAGAAGTCTATGAGCAAAAAGTATGTGGGTTATAGAAGTAGAGCTCCAAGCATAAGAGCTACCTTATAGAAGTAGAGCTCCAAGCACAAGAGCTACCAAGAAATCACAGCTGGTTAGGACGCCATTCACCAAAGACAAGAAACCAAAATCTAAGGAAGGAGAGCACAAAAATGAACCACTTGTTTTTACTGACAAGGTGGATGAAATAACAGTTTACTATGATGACAGCATTGCCAAATGGGATGTGTTAAAAAGCACGTATTTGACGGATGTTGATCGTGCTGCTTTAAAGGTAGCAAATGAGGAGGATTCCTGATGTAGGTATGTTTAGCTTACGAGTGTTGGATAGCAGAGGGGATTTTGTACATAACTATAGAATACCAAGCAATGTTGCAGCTAAACTCACAGCTGAGGAGAACAAATGGCTTGCGTATTATTGTAAGCAGAAATGTAGCCAGTAAGTGTTGATCAATGTTAATCCTTTTACTATAATATTGTTTAATTATCTGTTAACTCTCTGTATAAGTTGTGAATGTTAGAATGGAATATGATATTTTACATGTTTAAGATGTTAACATTTAGTATTTATCTGTTAACCCTCTTTTATAAGTTGTGAACGTTACTAGCAGCTTGTTATGTTTCAACTTTTAGATGTTAACTTGGATCATCTAGCTTTTAACCCTATTCCTAACCGTATTTTATTGCTTTTAAGAAACTTGGATGTCATTGTAACATCGAATAACATGATTACGAGGACGAAACTCCTTTATTTGATCCGAGGAGGTAGAATCGATCAAAAAGTAACTTACATCTTTAAACACGTGTTATGGTGAGTCATTATGATTTAAAAGAATAACATTTGTCTTTTTATGGTAGGTAACCAAGACGCTATTAGATAGAATATGGTGATGGTTACAGTTGCCTGAGAACACTGCTATAAAAAAGCAATATAGGATCGTGTCATTATTTTTCTGCGTAAGCTTGTTACTTAAAATCGTCAACTTTATATGTTACAACTCATGGATAGCATATTGCAAATTATAATTAACATGTTGCATTTTTTACAGTTAACATGTTACATGTTATAGTTATCATGGTTCATTTATAGTTAACACGTTACTGGTTATAGTTAACATGGTGATTATTAAAGTTCACGTGTTACCGTTATAATTAACAACATTCATATTATAGTTAACATGAAATTAATTATAGTTATCAGTATTATGTAATAGTTAACATGTAATCAGTTATAGTTATCGTTATAGTTAACTACTCATATTTATTGTCTTATTTTTGCAAAACAGCATTCACTCTATGGAGACCGTCCTCATCTGCAACAACTATATGAAATTTAAATACAAAATCATATTGTCGCTGGCTGATCAATTCTCATTGTCCCAATTGTTTGTCATGACCATCGGCATTTTCTTGAAGTTAGATTGGATGAAAATATAGTTTTGCACTATAGCTCGTTAACTCACAGTTCTTACCTTGAGCCTATTAATAAAATTATTAACTTCATGGACCATAGGAAGGCCGCATTTGATCTTGATAAAGTCTGGATGACATATTAGTATAAGGAAATCCCATGCGAGCCTCAAAAGGGAACGTATGTTGCAAATGAACTCTATCACTTTATTATAGAATATTCCCAAATATAAACTAACCACAAATAAGTTTCATATTTTATGATTTGTAGCTACGACTGTGGAATATACGTTTACCTTTATGTACAGGCTATTCTCCAAAAAGGTGATGTATTGCATGTTACGCCTGTTGATGATTCGTCAGAGGTAGTACGTGCAAGGGTTGTAGTGGAGCTGATTATAGAAGATTGGGAATTGAAAAAGCTCAGTGGCACACTAGATACGGATGACCCAGAATTAAAGGAGAGTACATCCGCTACAGTTGTAAAGGCCGAGGAAGAATCTTAGCTAGACAGAAAAAATAGTCTTTAACTTTTTGTTTGTATAACTTATCCAAATATGTGGGGTGTAATGTGATACTTATATGTTACTCTTCGTAGATTAACATTAACTTATCTAGTTATAACTATATTTATACAATGTTTTCTGATTGCTAATTTTTGTTTACAAACTTTTATAATTAACAGGATAAGAGTGTTCGTTAACAAATTACAAATAACAGTTAACATATAATTAATTATAGTTAACAATTTATAAATAACAGTTAATAGGATAAGGGTGTTAGTTAACAGATTATGTATAACAGTTAACAGAAAATGAATTATAGTTATCAATTTACTTAATATAGTTATTAATTTAGCAATTAAGGTTAACATGCTACGTATTATAGTTTATATGTTTACAAAGAACGTTCACACATAAGCATGATATACGACCACTACATTTTACACTATACTTTAAAGAAACATAGTTAACATATTAAAGCGACATCAAATTTGTACATCATTTATATATCACACCTTGTTTATAGTTCTTATATATAGCTAAGCATTTCAGGTCATATACACGTTAAATGATAACAGTTAACAGATTACTAACAACAATTAACAGAAAATGGATTATAGTTAACACTTTACAGATAAGAGTTAACATATAATGATTAATAGTTAACATGATAAGGTGTTAGTTAACAAATTAGTAAAACAGTTAACGAATAATGTATTATAGTTAACAATTTATTTAATATAGTTATCAATTTATCAGTTAAGGTTAACATGCTACATATCATAGTTAACATGGTAAATGAGAACATTCACACATGAGCGTGATATAGAACCACTGCATTTTACAGTATACTTTAAAGAAACATTGTTAACATATTAATGTGACAGTAAATTTGTACAACATTTATAGATCACATCCTGGTTACAGTTCATGTATATAGCTAAGAATTTTAGTTCATATACATAGTTATTACATACATACAAAAGTGTTTCACATCCCTAATATCAAGCAACAATCGGTTTGTTGCCTAAAAGTGTTTCACATCCCTAATATCAATCAGTGATCGGTTAGTTGCCCAAAAGTGTTTCATATACCTAATATCAATCATCGATCGGTTCATTGCCCAAAAGTGTTTCACATCCGTAATATCAATCAACGATCGGTTCGTTGCAAGTTGCTCGGTTGTGACCATCGGCGTGGCATCGAGAGCATTTCAAAGGCCGTTTGTAAACTGTTCTATTGTTGATATGCTGTGTTCTATTTCTCCCCTTTCTTTTTGTAGTATGTGATGGAAGTAGCTTGATCTCATCCCTTGGCACACTACGCTTCTCAAAATCTGGTATGAGATAGAGAATTGGCTCTTAACTCTTTTTAAATACTTCTATAGACATAAACCAATCATAATATTGGTAAATGTCTCTCTTCATGTACAAGATGACTGCACATGCATGTTTACAAGGAATTCACATGACGTCCCAAGCCTGACAAGTGCATGTCTTCTTCTCCAAATCAACCATGGTAGTTTTATGGGATTGTACTTCAAATATGTTATTTGCATCTTGTTTAACATCCAATGGATGGTCTTTATCTATATTTTTAAGTACTATCTCTGCTTTTGGACAGAGATATCCACCCTATTTATCTACAAGTACTCGGCGATTAATCATTCGGACCATTATTTGTTTACGAATATGCTCAACCATTTATAGAATTCATAGCATTCTAGCCTCCCATATCCAATTATTAAAAGATTCAGTGAAATTAGATGTCAATAGCTCATACCTAAAAATATATTAGGAGAGCTTTAACAGTTATATAGAGTAAGTTAACAGTTATAACTTGACAGTTAATAGTTAAACAATGTAAGTTAACAGAGAACTATTGACACTTAACAGTTATATATTATAAGTTAGCAGTTCTAAGGTGGACGTTAACAGTTATATTGCAAACATTAATAGTTTCTTGATGAAAGTTAACAGTTATGAAGTAAAACATAAATTCAGTGACAAAAAGCATCCTTCTTTATTCATCAAATCTAAATGTGCTGTATAACGTCACCTTATTCCCAAAAAGAATACATTTGCCCACTAATCAGGAGAGTAGTTCACATTAATGTTGTATGCCCTTGGATCAATATCATATATCTCTTTCATATAACCATTCCATTTTGCTATTATGTATTTATAACAAGTAGCATGGAGCAAGTTCCCCAAAACATCAGTGTCCTTCGATTTCATGTCCAAGTCCTTTTAGCTTTAACCTAAAATTTTTAACAAGATGTAGATCACACCTAGAGTGTAGAGCTTCTGGAAAATATTCTTTTATTGATTCTTTAATTCTTTTGTTCGCATCCAAAATTATAACCAATTGGTGGGGAGTATTGTAAGGATCAACCCTCTCATAAAGTATGGACCATAGACCTTGGAGGAATCACTTCTAATTCATCAAATTCTCTTGATCGCATATGCAATACACTAAGGGAAATATCCCTTGGTCCCCATCGTATGCTATGGCGGAAAGGAGTATACCTTTATATCGATCCTTCAATAAGGTGTCGTCCAAAAATAGAAGAGGTCTGCATCCACTCAAGAAATCATTGATGCATGCAGCGTAACAAATAAAGAGTCTTGAAAATTTTCCATCATTCTGTTCAACATGAATATAGCTGCCTAGATTTATCTCTTTTATCATGCGCTCATACCTAGAAAAGTAACAAGCAACCATCCAAAGTTAACGTGTTATCAATGTAACTTAACAAGCGAACTGCAAAAGTTAACATATTATTGTTCGCGGGAAAAATCGAGTCTTTCTTCATTGATGTCATTGCTATCTCAGTTAACAACTTTATGCGTTACAAAGATCCGGTCTTTTTATAAGATCCGGTTACAATGAAAATCAAAAATAAGAAAAGAAAGATTACAATTTGTTTCCTTTTATGTCGAACGAATCGCGAGCTCCTGTTTTGCGGTCACTCGCTTTGTGTGGGTTCTTTGCCTGCGCCGGGGTT
>BQKN01065028.1:423968-444382 GCA_022839385.1 Asparagus kiusianus
ACACCGAGCTGTGAGTGGGGACCTATCGGCAATTTTCGATGCCTACACTCCCGATGATATTTACCAAATAAATTGCAAAATTGCACATGTTATCAATGTGTTTTAATAAGCAAACCATGAAACTTAACATGTTATGGGTGTAGCTTAACATGATTAACAATAGACGTAACATGTTATCTATGTAAGTTAACAAGCATAAGAAACATTCACATATTAATTGTTAGGCTTAACATGTGACTATCGTAATCAAAAGACATTAAAAAAATATTATAACAATAAAGCTCAAAATTTTACCATCGTAGTTGATCATACGACTCATATATATCATCGTACATCTTCTCTTGTACTCTCTCTTTATCCCCACCATATCTTACTGTAATCAAGTCTAAGGTTGTAGTTTGTGAGGAACTCCTTTTGCACATCAACACGATGGATTTCTGGACAGACCTTTAGGAGTGGTTGCAACTGTGTTGTAATGAACTTACGGGATGCCCTTGAACGACCTACATTTTATCCGTGTTGTCCACAAGCTTGTTCATTCACAAACTTCTTGATCGAAAGTCTCTTTTTATTCTTAACAAGAGAAGCAAACAACATCCATAGGCACTCGTAAGTTTCTTCATATCGACAATAAACATGAATACATTTTGGTTCATTCTTTTTAAATTCATAATCAAACATTTTGGCTCATTCTTTTTAAATTCATAATCAAACATTTTGGCCATAGAATAGTATGTCAAAACCAATCTTAATTCATCAGTATGTTCAAATTCTTGACCCTCTTCAGTTAATGCAGTGTGCCACCAAGTAGGAATCATTATTGTGTTGTTAATAATGTCATCGGATCGCATTATATTGCTATCGCTAGGATTATCATTGGGAATTCTTTCTGAACTATGACTTGCTGCAGAAGTGCTATCAATAAACTATGGCTTTAATATAGTCATAATGCTGCACAAATATAAATATTTTTTCTTAAAATAATGATCAGGGCTAGTAGTTAAGTTCTGCATCTTTAAAAGTAACACATATACTGTAAAGCTTAACAACCATGCCAAACAGTTAACATATAGCAGTCATATATAACCTTTAACCTAAAATAGTTCTCTATACTAGTCATTTCTCCACATTTTAATCACACAATTCATAACTTTCTCAAAAAAAAAATTTTACAGATAACTTAAATTTCAGGATGTTCCTTCGGAGTGTTCTGACATTTAGAAATATCTACATCTGTAGTAGCTCCGATATGGATCTCGAGATACCCTATATTAAGGTTGTGCTCCACAATACACTTTAAATCATTCTTATTCTCAATATCAAAACTAAGATCAGGGTTCCTTTCAGATTTATACACCATTGATAATGCGTCATATGGAACCTTCAACCTTTAAGCCACGTCAAACTTGAATTCAAAAAAAGAGGTTGAACACGTTACTCTTAAGAACACTGCTTTCTCACTCGAGGACACCATGCAAATTAGAGGTTTATCTGCCATAAATAATGGGGATTTAAGAGGAGTATTGAAGGGAACTTTAGGACAAGAGGGGTAGGGGGTGGGGGTTAAAGATCATAACCCTAAGTTCATAAATATGTCCTTTCCATCATAAATGAACTCTATTCACACAAAAATGAGTTAAAAGGAGATATAATGGAGGGAAACACTAGTGGAAAAGTAGGCATCGTTGACGGGCATTCCCGTCAAGGATGTCTAAATTCCCGTTGGTAATGAATATCCTTGACGGCTTCCTGTCAAGGATAAGCCGTCAGCGATAGTCCCGTCAGGGAAAAACTATCGCTGACGGGGAGCCGTCAGTAATAAGTATTACTGACGGCATAAGTGTTGACGACGATTACCGTCAGTGATAGTGAAACATCACTGACGGGAATCCCGTCAGCGATGTTTCTCTATCACTGACGGGGATCCCGTCAGTGATACAAGTTACTGACGGCCGATCATCGTCGGTGAACACACAGACGCTGACGGGAACCCCGTCAGCGATAAGTATCGCTGACGGGGAGCCGTCAGCGATGTAGGAAATATCGCTGACGGGCTTCCCGTCAGCGATATACATCGCTGATGGGATTCCCGTCAGCGATGTACATAATATCGCTGACGGTTTCCCGTCAGCGATACCTTTCGCCGACGGGAATCTTATCAACGGTATTATATACATCGCTGACGGGAATCCCGTCAGCGATGTATATCGCTGACGGGAAGCCCGTCGATGATAAGTATTAGCAGTTAAAAAAATTTCTACTGATTATATGTTCAGTTCCCTGTACATATAAATTCCCTGTACATACAAATCTCCAAACGACATTTCATGCGCATTCCAAAACATCTCGCAATGAATACAATCCAAATTTTCCCAATTAAACCTCTCATCCAATCAATTTTCACAAACATTCGAAATATGTACATTCACTTTTCACGATAAGTTCCAAATCCACAGTAATTTTCACAACAAACCATACACAAATATCATAAGTTCTAAATCCACAACAAACCATACACGCATATCATAATCTTAACTATAAAGATGTCCACAATATACAAACACAAGTTTAGGATATAACTCACTAAGATAGGTCATCCGCCCTATCCATGTCATCGTCCGCGTTGCCACTGGCGGATCCATTCCTACGACTCGTGCTCCCAATAGCATCATCTCCACTCTAACAACAAAATAATTTAAATTTAGAATCACATAATATTGTGTGTAATCATGTTTTACATATATAATAAGTATACCTGTCTACTACTCTCTCCACTACCAGTAAATGCGTTTTGAGTGGCCAAGAAGTTTATAATCTGGCTTTGTACCCGAGTAGGAACCCGCCTTCTACAAGATTTTATTATTTGCTTAGAAACCATCGCAAAAGTAGCAGTAGACTGGATCACTCGCATAAGCTCCTCTTGAATATCCTCCCACATCTCCTCGGGAATCTGACCATCTAACATATTCATCACAGAGGAAACAAGCTGCATCGCTTGCTGAGTGCAATCCTCCTGCGGCATGTAAGAGGGCCCCGATGGCATAGTCGAGGGTGTTAAAATCGACGGAGGCTGAAATTGTGTAGACACCCTCTGAGCTCTAACTCCCATCCACCTGGTCCTCCCTTTTTTGGGAAGTCCACAAACTAAATGGCTCACATTATAATTCTGCTCTCTAGTCAGGGGCTCCTGCTCTGTGCAACAACCTCAGAATATGTGTTTTCCAGAGCTTCCTAGAAGTCAAAAAAATAAATTTAAGAATTGGCCTTTCAAAAATAAAAGATATTTACCTGAACAAGTAAAATAAAAATACATGTGAAGGGTGTTTTGTGCAACATAAAAGTACATGTGTAGAAGGGTGTTAAGTGCTAATAAATAGTTGAAATGTGCTTTGGCTTGTAAGGTGATAGGAAAAGTTTTGTCATCAGCAATTCAAAGGTTTTCGATAATAAAACCAAGTAGATAAATATTATATTACAAGGGTCAGCCTAAGATGATTAAATCAGTGAAACCATGAGTATGGAACTAATGGGTTAAGGAAGGACTTATAAGCATCACACTTTCATCCTTGATGACGATGACAATGATAAAGTGCTGGTTGTTTATGTACGCATCATGCTCCTTAGTAAATCCCTTCCCTTAGTAAATCCCTCCTAATGTGAAGCAAGATAGGCCTACCTACTAAATATCAAACAAACAAATGGAAAATCTACTAGAAACATGAATATTATACTTACCCACAAAAAAAACAACCCAATATATATAATCATCATATTTAAAAGATAAAATAAAATCAAAGTGCATGAAGAAGCTTGCATTACCATAGATGTATGCATGCATCTTCCTTAACACATTCACACATATAATTCATGTATGATAATTAAGATGACCAAAAGAAGAGTGCAAACAATAAATTCCCAACATGATAACAGACTAATAAGATCTAAGATAATTAGTTAACCTGCATTTTCTTGGCCAATTCTAGTTTTTGTTTCTTAGTCTCATCGTCATCATACCCCTTCTTAAATTGAACCATCGTTCTCCTGTGCAGTTCTGGTAGCGGGATAAAGGGAACGTTCTGAGATTTAAAAATATATTTATTAGTTTTATTTATCAAATATTCTAAGAAGCGGAGAGAATATATATAGAAGATTAAAAGACTTTATACCGTTGTCCTACAAAATTGATCCTCAATCTGGGCAAATGAAGTAGTCCCCGTATGATGATCATAATCTTTTTTTCATCGATTAAGTTTATTTCTCCGACATTTTACCTTCAACATGAACAAAGAGAATTTTAGTGCATGGTATAATATACAATGAAATATATCACTAGTTTCAGATAAATAACTTGATGATAATTAACTACTATACATATTTACCTGGTGCTCCTCTTGGCCCCACAATATTATAAGAGCAGCTAAGTGCTCAGGCTCAACCCTCTTATCTCGCTTGTATATCCTCTCCCAGTTGTGAGTGAAACAATCAAAGCATTTCTTCTTTATCTCATGTCTCCACTCCCGAAGAGAATGCTTGAACTTTTCCTGGTATCCAAATAAAAATTCCTACCCTACGGGATTGTCTTTGATGTTGAAATATCTCTAAAAAATAAAATATAGTTAAGCATGGACAATTGACAGAATTGAAAAATAATTATGCTAAATATAATAATTTACCCAACAATCTCGATAAATACTCTCCAGTACATGAAATGGCTGCTCCCAAGCCTCGTAATAAGGATTCACATTATCACTCCTCCGTATCAAACATCCAAGGTATGAGCTGAAGTTATTATTAGCCCATTGTCCGGTTGGAATCCCATTATGTCCCCATCTCACAATTGCTCGAAAACCATCCGGTGGTAACTTTTTTTAAAGTCACTTCCTTGGCGTCCTTTTTTCTGATAAAGTTTTTCTCCTACAATAAAAAAAATAATAGATATATCAACAGTTTTATTTAATCAATCTTAAGCTCTTAGAATTTACTAAAAAAGGAAACATTCAAATTTACTAAAGAAGAAAAATATTAAGGAAAAGAGAAACCTGAGAATATTATGTTTATTAGATATGGATACAATTATAGAAACATTCAAATTTCAACATTCTGGAATTGATTATGTTATCTTATTAATAGACTCGGAATTGATTAAGTTTTTGATCAAACTCACCAAATCTTTGTCTGATTTTATTTTTTTGCATCAGATAAAATCTCATCAATCTGTGGGGCCCATTCATCCAATCTTTTTTCGCAAGCAGGTATTTTTCTGTCTGCTTGAGTCTGTACCCCTCTGCACATGCTGGTAAGGGCCCGTGCTCAATCCTGGGAATATATGCTCGAAGTATAACTGGAGGATCTGCATATAATTGTATGTGAGTCGGCTCGTCCTCACCCTCACCTTTAAAAATAAAAGAAATAAATTATCATTGTGCATATATCATGAATAAAAATACTTAAGTTAAACTAAGTTATACCTGACATCTCTCCTGAACTCGGAGGCTCTTCCTCAATGGATTGGTCTTGACTGGGGTTAGCTTCGAATAACCTCCTGTTAATATTTTTAGACATCTGCAAGTTGAATAAACATACAAATTAATATAATATAGATGCAAATTGGCTTGGCGAAAATAAAAACAATATGTATTGTTGCGTTACTAAATTTTTCATTTCACATCAAGTTTGTAGGCATCTGCAAGCTGAATATACAAAATAAGATATTACATATTTATATCGTCCAAAAGGTAATTGAGATAAATTGTAGTGATATTAAAGTTTTTACTATACAATTTACAAACTAAAAAAAGTTACATGAAGACCTGATTACAAATAATTACTGTTTAGCTCCTATTAATGTCTGTGATAATATTTGGAATGTCTGTCCGAGTTGTTGGAGCATCCGTTTCAAACACTACGTTTTGAGGGTACGAGAATTCATTGATCGCTGCATTTGGCTCATTGAAGTTGTTTATATAGCTCTCGTCATCATCTTCATTAGTGGAAGGTTGAATATAAGCCCTAGAATCCTTGTACAAGACAACCCACTCGTCTTTAACTGTAGGATCTTTCACATTGAAACATTGTCCCACCTGAGATGCAAACATGAATTTTTCATCACTATCAATTTCTTTATCGAGATTGACTATTGTAAATCCAAAGGGATTATTTTGAGTCTTTGTGAAACACCAACGAATCATGAACATCATGTATTTATGTTCATTTGGACCACCATAGCCTTCCACCACATCTTCCAACCTTCCATAATATGTCATATTATTTTCAACTGGATTCTAATCTCTTCTGTTTGAGAAACATTCCTGTGAGAAGGTAGTCATGACACCACTATTATGGGTGACCTTCGTATCATCAACCTCCATTGTGTGAAATTTATAACCGTTAACACGATACCCACCATATTAAATTACAGCATAGTAAGGCTGCTTTGCGTGAACCTTCACTTCTTCTGATATTTGATTATTAAGGACAAGTTGTTCCTGGATCTAAATATACAAAAATAAGCAAACTATTAAATCAATAATTTCTAAGTTTTTTTATCAATAAAATACAAATATTGCTAAATTTAACAATACTTACTTTACTATTCAACCAAACAGGGAATTCCTTCATATGCCTTTCTTTAATGTCATGTACAGCTGTACTACCGGTAACTTCATTCTTAAGTTTTTCCTGATGTTGCCTATTAATGTGCATAAATTTAATTATTTTTGTCAAAATAAAAATTTTGTCAAAATAAAAATTAAAGAGTAAATAGTATTAAAAACTCTTTTTAGATATTTTACCTCCGGTACTCCGAAAAGATTTCAAGATTATTTATAACATATGCATGCGCTTGATCTAACAATATGTTAGAATAATTTTTGTTCAGCCCGCGAGGATAGAGAACTGTGTACTCCTTATTATCAACGGGTGCTTGAAGTTCAGTTTGTTCCCCTCTCATATAACGAGAGGCAAATAAGAGACACTCGCTTCTCACGTAACTTTCAGCTTTTGAACCTTCTGGGCGAGCTCTGTTATGCAATTGACGCTTCATTGAACCCAAATATTTAAAAAGGGAATATTAATCAGATATAGATGTAAAGAAATTTACATTTAATAGATATAGATAGTGATAGGTAACGATTAAATTTTTCTAAATACTAACCTCTCTATTGGATACATCCAACGATAATGGACTGGTCCTGCTATTGCAGCCTCCTCCGCGAGATGATGTGTAAGATGAACCATTATTGTGAAAAAAGAAGGAGGAAAGAGCATCTCCATTTCACACATTGTTTCAGAAATAATTTCTCCAAGTTTCTCAAAGTCACAGGCGTCTATAACTTTAGAACAAAGCTTTCTGAAATATCCACAAAAATCAATAATAACCTTCACTGTTTTTTTATTCTGCATAGTACTGCGTAGTGCCACAGGTAGCAGTTGATGAAGAAGCACGTGATAATCATGAGTTTTAAGCCCTAATATTTTCCTTTCTTGCACCTGGACATTGTTCGAAATGTTTGCGGAGTAACCCTCTGGTAACTTTATTGATTTGAGGACTTGACAAAATGTTTGCATCTTAACTTTTGACATTGTAATACGAGACGCAGGCAACTCTAATAGGTCATTTCTGATAATTTTTGGCTGCAGTTCCTCTCTAATGTTTAATGCAGTTAGATCTCGACGAGCTCGTAGATCATCCTTTGATTTATTAGCATCTTGCAACAGTGTGGACAAAAGATTATCACAAATATTTTTTTCAATGTGCATAACATCCAAGTTGTGACGTATTTTTAGCTCTTTCCAATAGTGGAGTTGAAAAAAAATGCTGAATTTTGTCCATCCTGAAGGCAATTTTACGACTTCAGCCCCATCACTCACCACTTGTGCTTGTCTCTTTCGTTTTGGTATCCTTTTGTTAATACGCAAGTTCCTTACTCTAAGTAAATCTTCTTTCGAATAGCGCTTCTTTCCAAACCTGACGGTTTGGAACCTCTCAAGCAAATGTACAATCTGATCCCCACGTAATGGATGCGGAGCATCTCTCTTCTCAACAGTATCATCAAAAAACTTGCTCCATTTTTTTGTTCTGTACCTGTGTTTTATGTTCAACCACCTTCTATTAAACCAATAACAAAACTTTCGACTGTGCTGCAGATAAAGACCTTTGAATTCTGGACCACACACTGGACATGCATGTTGGCCTCTTTGTTTTGATGATGTTTAACAAATAATTTACCACTAATGTTGTTTGTCTAGTATTTGTGTATTTCTATTTGTTATAGACAAACAACGAGTTGGAGGATGGATGGAATAGAGCTTCAACGATCATATCCAAAGGAGGTTGGCGGAATGTCGGTGAAGCTTATACAATTCAAGTTAAAGATCAAGTTCAAGCTTCTTCCGCAAAGTTTACCAAGTCATGCTCATTGAAGACCTTCATTGAGTTTGGGTATATTTAGTATAGGTTTATATTATGTGTGTTTAATACTCTAAGCTCAATATCATATACACACACAATATTGGATTTTCTCACAAAATGAGCTATTTTGAGAAAACTTTGTGATATTGGTTTATTAACCACGTTTACTTTATATTCATGTGTTATAATATTTATGAAGACATTTCATAAAGTTTCAATATGCGTTTAAACTTTTTTTTGTCAAAAACATGTTCTTAACAAATTCATATGCATGCATGTTTTAACAAAATAACGAGTTTTCATAATTGAGGAATGAAAATTGAAAAATTCTTTTTTGTAGCATGTTCAAAATCACATTTTCAAATATTTCCCAAAGTTTCATCAAGTTTAAAATTGATTTGTTATGTTTAATTAAATTTACAAAATCATGTTTTTGTTCGTGCACATGTTCGTGCATGTTTTACAAAACAGATGAGTTTTCATAAATGGGAAGTGGTATTCAAGAAATTATTTCTTTGACATGTTTATCTACATGTTTAGAAACTTTCCTCAAAAGTTTACAATTTTTGGAGTTGATTTACTGTGCTCAATTGATTTTACAAAATCGTATATGTCTGCAGTTTTCCAGAAACTGTAAATCTGTATTCAAACATTTATTTCTCTCAACTGGAAAATGATTTTTCAGAAATTCTTTCTCTAACATGTTATTATATATGTCTATTACCTTCTCTCAAAATTTCATAATTTTTGGAGTTGATTTACTATTTTTAATTGATTTTACAGAGCTGGATATACAGTGCTACAGTACCAGCGGTCGACCGCGCTACAATACGGTCGACCGACGAACTCTCTGGAAAACTCCTCCATTTTTGACCTTGTTTGTGGTCGACCGTGATTTTCCTCGGTCGACCGTCGTAGTTCCAACGGCTATTTTTAGAGCCGTTGCAGAGTGTTTTTTTATATTTTTCTTGGCTTTCTCTTACCTTTGGGGTTTCATATAAATACACCCTTACCTCAGTTTTTACAAAACAACAAGAGAGAATGTTTTAAAGAGTTTTAAAAAGAGTTTAAGCTTGTTTAAGGGTTTGGTTTATGAAGAAAGTTTTACAAGAGCTTGAGGAGATTATCAATTGTATTTTGGGCATTCAATCCATCTCTCTCTTGTCATCTAGAGAAGTTTTCCTAAACTCAACTCTAGCTTTTATTTATAATTATTTGTTAATTATCATTTCTATTAAAGCTAGTTTTATATTGAGTTTAGATTTGATTTTACTCATTGTTACACACACCCACTTGAGCTTATTGTATTTGCACTCATAGTATATTAGGGTTGTGAGAGATTGTAACATTGAGTTGTGCTTAATTAAGTTCTCACCTATTGTAGAGAACAAATTTATATTTGTTACATTGTGAGTGTTATACGATTTTCGGTGAGCTAGAAAACCGAGTGTGTTGTGAAGTTTTCGGTGAACTAGAAAACCGAGTGTGAGAAGTGAACGTTGTTCGATGAGCGTTGAAAACTGACACTGTGAGGTGTAAACATTATCCGGGTGAGCGTAGAAAACCCGGTTGTGATAGTGGATTTCTCCCCGGGAGTAGGGAGCGGAGACGTAGGACGGAAGGTCTGAACTCCGTGATCATATCTTGTGTTTGAGTGTGCTTTGGCGTTTATTTATACTTGTGTTTATATTTCTTATCGCCATTGTACATAGCTCATTATTTATATGATCCACTATCTAGTTCATATGGTTTACCCCTTGTGTTAGTTTGCATATCCTTGCATATACATTTTTATCATATAGGATATATCCCTTAGTTCATATTGCTTATCCTAGCTTATATTTTGTTATATTTCATACTTTCTAGGATAACTTGATAATTATTTTTAATTGGCATTTAAATCGGATTGGATTAGCATAAGACCCTAATCACTCCCCTCTAGGGTCTAACAATTGGTATCAGAGCTTGGTGCTCTTTGATTTATGGTCTAATCGCCTTGAGTTAAAGATCCAAGTTATCTTTTTGTGGTAATCTTATTTTGATTACATTTGTATCTTGCTTGCATATTTTTACAAATTATGGATATGAATGATGCATCTTGTTTAGGCTATGATTCTAGTATTGCTCCTAAATTCAATGTTTTCCCCTATGCTCAATGGTGTTTTAGATTCAAATTATTTGTCCAATCTAAAAATATCGATTTATGGGAAGTTATTGATAGTGCTTATATTATGCCCACGTTAGAGAAATCCAAATGGAGCAAACATGATAAAAAGATGTTTATTATGAAAAAGCTTATGTTAGAATTTTTATTAAATGCATTTGATTCATTTATGTCTAACAAACTTGATTCTTTTGATAGTGCTTACACCTTATGGAAATTTATTGAAGCACATCAAGGAGACTTGGAGGCGATCCGACAAGCTTTGGAGGATTCAGCTTCAAGTTCATGTGGAGCTTCATGCACACGAGCACTAGGAGATAGCCCTAATGAGGTTTGCGAGTTCGAACCCATTAATGATTTATCTAGTGATAAACTTGCTTGTGCTAGTGAAAAATTATTGCATGCCTTTAACAAATTGTAAAATGATTTTATTGATTTAAAAAGCAAGCATGAAGATTTAAAATCTGATCATGAGAAGTTAGCTTCCAAATTTGATATCATTTCTCAAGAAAGTATTGCTCTTCAAGAAAACAATGATATGTTAAATTTGGAAAATAAAAATTTAAAATTGGATATTGTTAACTTGACTCATGATAAAAATAATATCATGTTAGAAGTAGAGAACATACAAAATGATACTGCTTCCTTTATAAATAACTATTTATGTTCTACTTCTAAAAATGCATATGTGCCTAAAAATAAAGATTTGAATCTTATGAATAAAAGCATTTCATCTTTAGATTTAACTTTGAAAACATGCATTAATAATCATAAGAGGCTTATGGATATGTGTGTCAAGTCTAAGAAACCATCCACTCATCATGCACACATATATAGCAAAGTTTATAAGTCTTCAATTTGCGGCCGTAAAGGCCATTTAGCTAAATTTTGCTATAATGCACACAAACATAAAAATGTTAATGCTCCTTGTGCATCTCATGTAGCTTCTTCATCACATGTACACACACATGCACCCATTGTTCATCATAAGCATGCTCATGTGTATAGATGTGATCATTGTGGTCATTTTGGTCATTTGGCCGAATATTGTTTTGATTTAAAAAGAAAATCTTCTTCGCCAAATGTTTCTAGTAGATCACATATTTTTAAATGTGATGTTTGTGGTAGATATGACCACTTAGGAAAGTTTTGTTTTGATAAGGTTTCACATTTGCAAAATAATTTTAAAAGATCATCCATGTTTGTAAATGTTTCTAATGTTTCCCGTTCACGAGCTAATGGTCCACAAAAACAAATGGATCTCTTTCATTGCACATATTACAATCGGAATGGTCATTTGAGTGATTATTATCTTGACCGTGTTAGTGCACCACATATTTCCAAGAGGGTTCATAACCCTAGGATTTTGAGCTTAAAAGATAGGGGTCATGTCCCTAAATCTCTTGGTACCAAGAATTCTTGGGTACCAAAACAAATTTGATTTTTAAAACCAAGTATTTTAGTGTTGTTCTTTTTTCCTTTTCTTGGTTTTGAAAAATTATACTTTTGAACATGAAAACAACTTTTTATTGATCAAATTCTTTTGTTTTCATGATTATTGGTTTTGTTTTGATGAGATGTTTGTGTTTATATAACCCTCCGGGTTTATTGGGTGTTTATTCCCAAATCTTGTTTACCGGGTGCTAAAAATCTTTATATGGGTTGATACTAGCTCAAGAGCTAGATATAGTTGCCTCTCTTGATTTTTGAAAATCAATGATGGTTTGGTTTTATGTTTTTATAGATTTCATTTGATTTATGATTTCACTTGAGTGATTTGTTTTCATTTGAAAACTTTTTGCATGATTCTCATGTTCCTCTTCTTTTGTTTTTATAAATCTATTCTTTTATATGGCTTTTATATTTTTTTATGTTAATGAGACACTATTTTCATATTAACATTATTATATGTGTTCTCATTGTCTTTTTGTATGTGAGTTTTGTTTAGCATACTTTCCATCTATGCTTGCTCACATATGTATGCCTTAGCATTCATTGCATATATTCATTAAGGCATTTTAATAGGGGGAGCTATTCCCTATTCTATTCTTGTTTTTATACTCACTCATGCATATTGTTAGGGGGAGCTTTCGCTCTCTTATTCCTTTTGTCCCCTTTTTGATGTTGTCAAAGGGGGAGAAATATTATAAGTATATATTTCCTTGTTTATATGCATGTGAATTTTAATTTATATATTCATTTCCCTTCATGCATATATCCTTTTTGCAAATTGTTTGTCATCATCAAAAAGGGGGAGATTGTTGGCCTCTTTGTTTTGATGATGTTTAACAAACAATTTACCACTAATTTTGTTTGTCTAGTGTTTGTGCATTTGTATTTATTATAGACAAACAACGAGTTGGAGGATGGATGGAATAGAGCTTCAACGATCATATCCAAAGGAGGTTGGCGGAATGTCGGTGAAGCTTATACAATTCAAGTTAAAGATCAAGTTCAAGCTTCTTCCGCAAAGTTTACCAAGTCATGCTCATTGAAGACCTTCATCGAGCTTGGGTATATTTAGTATAGGTTTATATTATGTGTGTTTAATACTCTAAGCTCAATATCATATACACACACAATATTGGATTTTCTCACAAAATGAGCTATTTTGAAAAAACTTTGTGATATTGGTTTATTGACCATGTTTACTTTATATTCATGTGTTATAATGTTTATGAAGACATTTCATAAAGTTACAATATGCGTTTAAACTCTTTTTGTCAAAAACATGTTCTTAACAAATTCATATGCATGCATGTTTTTACAAAATAACGAGTTTTCACAATTGAGAAATGAAAATTAAAAAAATTCTTTTTTGTAAGATGTTCAAAATCACATTTTCAAACATTTCCCAAAGTTTCATCAAGTTTGAAATTGATTTGTTACGTTTAATTGAATTTACAAAATCATGTTTTTGTTCGTGCATGTTTTACAAAACAGATGAGTTTTCATAAATGGGAAGTGGTATTCAAGAAATTCTTACTTTAACATGTTTATCTACATGTTTATAAACTTTCCTCAAAATTTTACTATTTTTGGAGTTGATTTACTGTGCCCAATTGATTTTACAAAATCGTGTATGTCTGCAGTTTTTCAGAAACTGTAAATCTGTATTCAAATATTTATTTCTCTCAACTGGGAAATACTTTTTCAGAAATTCTTTTCTAACATGTTATTCTATATGTCTATTACCTTCTCTCAAAATTTCATAATTTTTAGAGTTGATTTACTATTTTTAATTGATTTTACAGAGCTAGATATATAGTGCTACAGTACCAGCGGTCGACCGCGCTACAGTACGGTCGACCGACGAACTCTCTGGAAAAATCCTCCGTTTCTGACCTTGTTCGCGGTCGACTGCGATTTTCCTCAGTCGACTGCCGTAGTTCCAACGGCTATTTTTAGAGCCATTGCAGAGTGTTTTTTTGGTCTTTTTCTTGGCTTTCTCTTACCTTTGGGGTTTCATATAAATACACCCTTACCTCAGTTTTTACAAAACAACAAGAGAGAATATTTTAAAGAGTTTTAAAAAGAGTTTAAGCTTGTTTTAAGCTTGTTTAAGGGTTTGGTTTATGAAGAAAGTTTTACAAGAGCTTGAGGAGATTATCAATTGTATTTTGGGTATTCAATCCATCTCTCTCTTGTCATCTAGAGAAGTTTTTCTAAACTCAACTCTAGCTTTTATTTATAATTATTTGTTGATTATCATTTCTATTAAAGCTAGTTTTATATTGAGTTTAGATTTGATTTTACTCATTGTTACACACACCCACTTGAGCTTATTGTATTTGCACTTATAGTATATTAGGGTTATAAGAGATTGTAACATTGAGTTGTGCTTAATTGAGTTCTCATCTATTGTAGAGAACAAATTTATATTTGTTACATTGTGAGTGTTATAAGGTTTTCAGTGAGCTAGAAAACCGAGTGTGTTGTGAAGTTTTCGGTGAACTAGAAAACCGAGTGTGAGGAGTGAACGTTGTTCGGTGAGCGTTGAAAACCGACACTGTGAGGTGTAAACGTTATTCGGGTGAGCGTAGAAAACCCAGTTGTGATAGTGGATTTCTCCCCGGGAGTGGGGAGCGGAGATGTAGGACGGACGGTCCGAACTCCGTGATCATATCTTGTGTTTGAGTGTGCTTTGGCGTTTATTTATACTTGTGTTTATATTTCTTATCGCCATTGTACATAGCTCATTATTTATATGATCCACTATCTAGTTCATATGGTTTACCCCTTGTGTTAGTTTACATATCCTTGCATATACATTTTTATCATATAGGATATATCCCTTAGTTCATATTGCTTATCCTAGCTTATATTTTGTTATATTTTATACTTGCTAGGATAACTTGATAATTATTTTTAATTGGCATTTAAATCGGATTAGATTAGCATAAGACCCTAATCACCCCCCTCTAGGGTCTAACAATGCATATGTTCCCTTTGTAGACCAACCTGAAAGATTCGCATAGGCTGGAAAATCATTAATTGTCCATAGTAAAATGGCACGTAGTCTGAAAGACTGCTTTGCATGAGTATCATATGTCATAACCCCTTCAATCCAGAGTTGTTTTAACTCATCAATTAGCGGTTCTAAAAACACATCTATGTCATTGCCTGGTGCATGCTTGCCTGGTATCAATAATGAAAGTATCATATACGGTTGTTTCATGCAAAGCCAAGGTGGTAAGTTGTAAGGCGTTAATACAACAGGCCATGTAGACCAACCGGAACTCATTATCCCAAATGGATTGAATCCGTCGCTAGACAAACCTAGTCTAACATTCCTGCACTCATTCGCAAACCAAGGAAAAGTTCTATCCACATGCTTCCACGCCTCTGCATCAGCCGGATGTCTGATTTTACCATCATCTTCACGTACTTCCATGTGCCACCTCATACGCTTAGCAGTGTCTTTATTCATATACAACCGTTTTAGCCTTGGTATCAAGGGAAAATGACGCAGGACCTTTGCTGGAATCTTCTTTTGTTTAAGCATAGACCTTGTTGTCCCATGTGTTGAATAATTTTTGCGTTGTACCCACCGTGATACTCCACAAATTGGACACTCCTGAAGATCTTTGTTATCCTTATAGTAGAGGATACAATCATTAGGGCATGCATCGATTTTATTGTAATCAAATCCTATAACGGAAACAATCTTCTTTGTGTTATCATAATTTTTTGGTATGCTCTCTTTTCCATTTGGAATGACTTTTCTCAGCAACACAAGCAACATATTAAAATATTTATCTGCCATTCCGCTAAGAGACTTTATACGCAAAAGACGCAGCATAAATGATAACCTGGTGAACTCGGTACAACCCTCATACAGATCATTTTCATTGTCGTCAATTAATTTCATTATCTGCGCCAGCTCCTCATGATCAGTCACGCCTCCAGCATTTCCTGACTCGTCAGCATCCTCAGCATCTTCAGATTGATCTATATTAGGAACTGTTAACATATCCGCGAGCATCGTATGTGTATCATCTATTCTCGTATCATCTATTCTCCCACCGGACGTACCGATATCTGCCATCAGTTCCATTTCTTCAAGGCATCCTTCCCCATGAAACGTCCAATATTTGTACTCATGAAATCCTGATATTAAGTGTTTTTTGTAAATCACTTTTATCCACCAATGCCCTATTTTTAGACCAACAGCAGGGACAATACACGACATCACTATTTAACTTCCGTGGGTCTGCCAACGCATATTGAATGAATTGATTTATTCCATCTTTATATCGACTATCCCTCCATCTATCAATACGAGGAATATCGATCCATGATTTGTCGGGAACTATCCTCATCTGTATGATATTAAGCATAATTAGGTAATGTGAATTTTTATTAGTAACACATAAATTAGCGGTTGCGTGATATTAACTTTCTTCACGACATCAAGGAAATTCAAATTATAATAATCTCGGAGGGAAAATTACCAGAACATAAATTATGTGGGAGTAAAATCTAACGCTCATATTTTCAATAAGAGACTTTAACGGCTGTCATAGGAAATGGACCTATCCCATTAGGAATATAGTAGTGTCTACAACTACCTTCATCATCTTTATACGTTTTTATTTCTTAAAAATTTCGGCAGCACCTACCCGCTATTCTCCGAGTACACTGTGCGGATGTTATAATGCGTATCAATCATCGATAATAGATCGATTATAGATCGATACGCAAAACAACATACGCTTATTGTACACGGAGAACAATGCGGTACGTGTTATCGAAATTTTGTAGGAATAAAAATACGTAAAGTATACAAAGATAGACGATACACTACTGTATTCCTAACCTGTACGAGAAGGGGAATCCTCCCCGGACAGATCTAATAATTATTGCATGTAGAGCATGCTCCTAACATAAATCACGTTATTCTCTTTAGATGTAAAAAGTATTTTCACATTCAACTAGAATTGCGTGAGTTTATATCAGAAGAGACTCACATCCAACAATATTAGACGGGAAACTAGGGTAACGACTTCCGATTCATAAAATCATGATATATAACACAATACAAACTCGATATATCTAACTAATTAAAATTTTCAGTTAAGATAAAGGCTAAATATCAGTAAATCCCATTAACTTTGGGACTATTATCAGATAACCCCCCTTAATTTTCAAAATATCAGAAAACCCCTAATATTTTGATCTTCATGTTAGGAAAGATAATTAAACTTCTTCATATTAGGAAAGATAATTAAACTTAGCCATCTACATTAAAGCCCATCAAAATCCAATTTTGAACTGAAGAATCAAAAAAGGACAAGAAATTACCGCTTGGATCTCTTGAACTGCAATCCAAGAAAACGTAAGACCCGCTTGGATCTCCTGCACTGCAATTGCAAGAAATCAAATATCAGATCAGAAACAACAACAAAACCTAAAATTACAACAAAATAATTTAAAAAAATCACTGATAGAGAGGTTTCTGCGAGTTGATTATCACATGATTGTTGCCTCATCTCATGCATTTAATTATCAGTTTTGCTAGAAACCTTTGCAGCAATTAAGGCAAAATAATATCTTTAACAATACATGATTATCACATGCAAAGTATGATAAACCATCTGCTTCATCTCATGCATCTTAAGTACATATATACTTACTTTTAAGCTCTCTAATGGAACTCATAATAATTTCCGTTTTTAGTTTTGGAATTTATCAATTTCTTTCTTTATGGTCACAATATATTAAACATAAAGGTTAATTGCAAGTAGAACCCCAACCGTATTGTTGTTTTGAACTTAGTAACTCTGTAGTTTTATTGTTACAGATAGACCCCTGGATTATTGTTATTATTATTGGCTATTTTAAAAATTTACAACAAAACCTAAAATTACAACAAAAAAATTTACAAAAATCCTGTACAGAGAGGTTTCTGCGAGTTGAGCGGGGGCGGTGCCGCGGCGAGCTCCGGCGAGAGATCGGGGGTTCGGGGCTCCGGGGCGTCGGCGCACGGGCGGTGGAGTCGGAGAGGAGGAGCGGGAGGTGACGGAGTTCGTGATCTAGGGCGGCCGCGAGGGGTAATGGCGAGGGCGGCCGACGGTGAACTGGGGTTAGGTAAGTGGGAAAAAGGAGCTGCCAGAAGGGAGTCGAGGGCGGTGGCGGAGGCTGGAATTAGGGCTTTTTAATTTGGGAACGACAGGCTGATCGTGATCGGGTGAAATATATATCAAACATCGCTGACGGGATTCCCGTCAGTGATGTTTATTTCTCGTCGGCAATAATAACATCGCCGACGGGTATATCTCAACTGTGACGGCAACTTCGCTGACGGGAATCCCCATCAGCGATATAAACATCACTGACGGGAAACTCCCGTCAGCGTTGTCGCCGTCAGCGATACTGGCATTTCCACTAGTGAAACCCCCAAACTTTTACCCTAAAATTGCCATCAAGTTGCCTTAATTATGACCGGGAGCGATTTGTAGCTTCAAATCTCAATTCGAGGCTGGGGGAGAGAGCGAGGGGTATTTTCGAGTCTGTGAGTGAAAATACGGGTATGGGAAGCTTTCTTAGGGCTTAGTCATATTTTTTTGATTTTTAAGGGCTGTAACTTATGGACCAAACTACCTGGGGCTAGGCCCTTGAGAACATGCAATTTGGGGCCTTAAAGCAATTTTTCCTTATATCTATATTAATATATTAAAAATCAAATGGGGGCATTCAATTTCGCCCTCATTCCTTTATTGACAGTTCAATTTGAAAGCAATTTTTTCAATTTGAGCTCTTCTATTTTATATTCACTCTTTCCCTCTTTTATCTCTTATATACCTTAAGATGGGACTTCGATACCACATGTATGTGGCCCTCAAGTAGAAATTTCAACCAATAGTGTCGGATGTGAAGGTTTTCTTGTGTAGGACCCTAACCTCCTTTAGTTATTGTAATTAGATCCTTAAAATTTAGATACTTACAAATTTAATCAAAATCAGTTTAAACCTAGCACCTAAACATAAAATATTTTAAACCTTGGAAATTCTGTTCTTTAAATTATCAATTCTATTAAAACCAATTCTTCCTTATTGAAGCTAGAGTTTCACTTTTTGGTAGTTGATTATATCATTGTATGTATTCCTTTATATTTTTTTTTCTTATAAACTCTATAAATAATTAGTTTACATGAGATTTCTTACACTTTTAAATTATATTTTTTTAAGGTGAACTTCATAAAAAAAAATATTTAATAAATTTTCTTCTCTCTTATAAAAATTACACCAATAAATTATTATATCCTAATTTAAGAATAAAAAATAATTTAAAATTTCATCACATTGTTATATCCACAAACCTCCTAGAGAAGGTAGAAATGTTCATTCCTCAATTCAAAATTAGAGGTAAATTTGTAATTTCTATAACCAAATGAAGATAAATTCACTACTAGAAATGGGGCCTTACCCTAGGATGAATTCCTGGGTATACATAAAAAAACTGTGGGAAGTGATCATATTACACATGGATTTTTCATAGGAAAAGCTCATTTGGGTGATACCCTTTTGGCTACCGGTCAATACTAACATAATCTTATTTTTTAAGGTTCTTGGGTGAAGGTCTTTTCATTGGTATTAATGGTCTAAACCCACAGAATATACTCAGGAAACTTAGCCCAATTTATAGCGTAATACACACAATAATAATATCCATCCAATAGATCTATATCTAGGGAATTTTCCTAAGCAATCCTCACTTTGAATTTGTAATAATAAATCAACCCAAAACTAGAAACTAAAAATGAATCATTAATCATTACTTATTACAACCTCAACTAGGAAACCCATCAGCATCAAAAAAATCAGGAGGAGCTTAAAACCAAGTAATCTCACTAAGTTCACTTCTTTGTCACAAAAATCCAATCTTCTCTGCTCCCAAGTACACAAGAGTACTGCTTTGGGTCTTTTATATTACAATTAACACAAATTATAATAAAAAGGTTACATTAAAATAAAAAAATTATATTTCTTGGGGTTTGCCGATGAAGTGTCGATCTTGTACTCTGTTGACGGTCCAATTAAGACAATCGTCTTTTGCTAATTGATGATCTCTAATCTCCCAAAAGATGGCGTAGTTTTTTTCTGGATGAAGATATATTAACAGATCATTTCTTACAAGAACTGTTGATTAAGCTAGATAACTAGCTGAAGAGGATGGATCATTTCTCACGAGGATCATTGATCGGGCCAAATGATTAGCCGATGATAATGATATATGAAGATCATTGAGAATAGAGGAGAGATGGGCTTTTTATCAATGTAGCCTCTGAATTTCTCTCTCTCTCTCTCTCTCTCTCTCTCTCTCTCTCTCTCTCTCTCT
>BQKN01065028.1:444392-471085 GCA_022839385.1 Asparagus kiusianus
TCTCTCTCTCTCTCTCTCTCTCTCTCTCTCTCTCTCTCTCTCTCTCTCTCTCTCTTTCTCTCTCTCTTCTTAATGACAAAGAGTCTAGCCAAGATAATGTTAACTATAAGACCTTTTCCTCCTCGCCACCTTTTTCATGTTGATCATGCCTATTTATAGGCTTCGGAGCATTAAATGAGTGAGTCAGTGAGCCTTAACTCCTCTTAAATGGGTGAATTAGTGGTCATTAACTCCCTTAAATGGGTGAATTAGTGGGTGAACCGTTTCCTTAAAAGCAGCTTTTGAAAATGGTTATGGACGAGGTTTGTCACGGTCATGAGTGAGGTTTGCTAATAATGACCACATGCGAAGTTCGTCAATAACGACCATGAGAAAACTTCGCAAGAATGGGTGACACAACCCACGTGGGCTATTAGGTGAAACGCGCTACTGCTTGGGTGAGCTTCTCAAAAACTTTGGCGAGCTTCGCTGCGGCTTCAGCTTCAGCTTCGGAAAACTTCACTATGACTTCGGCAAACTTCGCTATGTTTCCCACATAGACTATTTGGGTAAAAGTTAAGCAAACATCGCTAGAAGCTTCCCTTTGACTTGGTCTTGAGAGCGAGCTTCATTATAACTTGGGCAAGCTTCGCTATGGCTTGGGCAAGATCCGCTATGTGCATGTGCTTGGGCCATTTTGATCTGGGTATCCACTACGATCTGGGTGTCCACTTCAATTTGGGCGTCCACTTCTTGAGCCTGTACTGGACTCAAGTATCAGACTTGTGCTGAATATCGATCTAGGCCTTTCATGACTTGAGAGATCAATTATTTGTCTACAACCCTTGAGATGTGGATGACGTGGCCCACATAGTTCTTTTAGGTGAAGTTTGCATAAGACTTTGAGCGAACTTCACTACTATACTTGGACTCGGCCCAGAGTCTAATTTGAGAACGCCTTTCGACTTGATCTAGAATCCGACTTTAAATGCCTTTTGACTCGATCCAGAGTCCAACTTGAGGACTGACTCAGACTCAGGTCTTCTTTGACTCGAATAAGCCGGGTTAGAGTTTAGCGTGCAGTCATGTTTGCATGTGACCCGAGAAAAATTTCGCTATAGCCTATCATAGACTTATATTTGAGCCCATTTGAAGTGTTTAGCACATGGATATTCACTTCTTAGATACGGACTGAGCATTAGTCCAAGAGAGAGTGTATTTTAACCATCTACACGACCCCCTAAAGTTTTTGGGATCCTGCTTTTTTGCTTGTAATAGGTCAAAATACTGGGTAATAGTGAGAGGCGTACTGTTGAACGTAGCTTGAGTTGTCTTGCTTAGATTGAAACTTGTCCTCATTTATCTACTTGATCGTCAGAGGTGTACTATCAAACGAAACTTTCTTTGCTGAAGATTCATCTTGGTTGAATGTTCGGCTGCATTTTAAATTGCTTGTTGTTTAGATTCTATCTAATTCTGCGTTTGGAAACCATTTTAGAACGAAAGCTACTGCAGCGTGTTAGAATATTTGTGTAGCTGCTGGAGTGTGGCTGAATATTAGTGTAACTGTTGAAGCATATCGGATCTTAGCATAACTACTGGAGCATAGTCGGATGTTAATGTAACTGCTGGAGTGTAGGTAGATGTTGGCGTAGATGTTGGAGCTTAGCCAAATGTTTAACCATAGTTTATACTCATATGTAGCTGGAGTATTCCATCATCTCGACTGAGCTAGGGAGATTCATGGTGTCTACAGTTTAGGCTCCTGTGTTGTTGGAACATAAGAAACAGTTTATACTCATGTACCTGTTCGAGTCTACACAGTTTAAGCTCTTAAGGCGTTGGAGCGTGGAGAAGCAGTTTATACTTGTATACTTATCATAGTTTAGGGAGCAGTTTAACCTTGTATATCAGTCAAAAGTTAGGAAGTAGTTTAACCTCATAATATTATTAGAGTTTAGGAAATAGTTTAACATCATAATCATATTGAAATTAGGAGAGATCGACAGAGGTGTAATATCAGCCAGTCAACAGAATCAAACTGATAGAGGTATAATGTTAACATATCAAATTTGTAGAATTAGTACTGCTCTGAGGTGTAATGTTAACATAATAGTACTATGGATTTTTAACAGAGGTATAATGTTAACGTGCCAGATGAAATGATCGATATAGGTGCAATGTTAACCAGTTAGTTTTTGAAGGAAGATTGATAGAGGTGTAATATTAATGTGTCAAATATAACAACCGACATAGGTGTATTGTTAACGAGTCGGGTTCAAAAGGGTTAGAAGGATGACTACTATTTAAAAGTGTAATGTTATTAACAGAGATGCAATGTTAACCGATCAAATCCGAAGAGGCAAGCCAATAGAGGTGTAACGTAAACCAGTCAATGAAATGATCCAACAAAGGTGTAATGTTAACCAATCAGAACATAAAGGTGTAAATCATTTAGAGATATAATGTTAACATGACGGTTGTCACGCCCCGGGCCATGCTAATCTTCTCTGAATCATTCCAATTTGGATATCTTTTTCTCTATATCATGTTCATTGTATTATTATCTTCATTATATCTACTTTGTACATGCACTTCTTGTATTTGATTTCACTAGAGAGATCTTACTATGATGGTAAAACGTATTATTACACAGTGTGGGTGCATAGCAGTTTAACATCATTGGGTTCACCTTGGACTGCAGCCTTGTGTGAAACGAGGGACATCACAACGATGGTAATGTATTTGGAGTCAAACAGATGTGTGATGTTAACTTGATAATTTGTTGGGAATTTTGATTAGCTTTTGAATCAAGGTGATCAACAATGTAGGTTGAGAATTTATTCTTATGGTCAGAGGTGGAAACTTAATGATGGGGTATAAATGTATACCTCTAGAGTTGCAAGTACACAACCAATCATGTTATAGTATAAAGAGTTATCAATCTCACGAGGAATGTGTTTGTAGGAGAATATCAAAATCAGTTCTTATATTGTGTGTGTGTAACAATTAGGAGTGATGAATTTAATTATGGAGAGATAGAGAGAGTGAGAGTGATTGTGTGTAAATAAGCACAAAATGAGATTGAGAATGGATAGAGAAAGAGTGGCTGTGATAAAGAATAAATATAATCAACAAGGAAAGAAAGAAAGATGAAGGAAAAAAAATCAAGAAACGAATAAGAGAAAAATCATGAATTAAATGAAAAATTAAGAGAGTAGATTGAGGATTTAATTAAAGATATAAGAAATCTAGAATTAAATCCACTAGCTAATTTTACTTATAAATTATGAACTATTCTTTTTTTATCATATTCTAGTTTAGATTTATTAAGTATAGACTATCAAACCACTTAAGGAAAGCATAACCTATCAAATCATCATCTAAGTAAAATTAATACTCATGAAAGAATAAAACCAAATAGTAATTCTAGAATTCCTTCTACCAATTAGTTCTTTAGTTGAATATCCAAAGCTTGAACATTTAAGCATAAGAGAATAATTAACAAATTATAAAAGGAATAAAGCTAGTTTCATGCAATTTCTAGAGTTCATACAAGTATTAATTCCATGTCAAAAAAAGATAATTCCTTAGAGGGTTCTAGCCCTAAGACGAATAAAAAATAAAAAATAAACAAAAATAAAAACTAATCCCAAGAGGGTTCTAGCCTTAAGGCGAATAGTGTAAGAAAATAAAATCTAAGCTACAAAATAAATTGTAAGAACTAAACTATAAAAATAAATTGTAAGAATTAAATACGAGAATTTAAAGCAAGAGAATAAAGACATGAAAGTGAAAGTAAATCTACTCTATAAGCATGAAAATAAATCTAAGGCAAGAGGATTCTATACTCTTGGCTATTTAAACAAGAAAATAAAGCAAGAAGATAAATTTATTAACATAGAGGAAATTTACATCCCAAGAGGGTTCTAGCCTCAAGGTGAAAGCAAACCTCCATCTTGATCTTCATCTTCATCTTCATCATCAAATAAAGAGAAGAAAAGAAAAATATGAAGAGGTGAAAAAAATCTTTTATTAATTACCACAAAAGTTACAAATTTGGAAGATCTTCTCAATTAAGAGTAACCCTCCTCTCCAAATAGAGTTACAAAATTTTTCACACCCTAACCCCTCACTCTCTACCCCTATTTATAGCTCACAGTAATGAATGTGAGCCCTTGGATTAAACTTGCTTCCTAAGTTACTTAATTTCAGCCATTAAATCGTAACTACACATTCTGTATTGATAGTGGTATCGATATATATATCGATACCCATATCGATACCTATATCAATACTTATATCACAAATCTAACTTGATAGATAGATTCATCTCGTCGAGATAGACGATTTTCATATATTATATGTTAAATTCCGTCTTCCGGATTAACAGATATCATCGTTTATTTATGGCCAACCATCATGAATATGATATTAGATTTTTATTTTCTCTGACTTCTGTAAGCTTCTTTGCTTGACCTTGGGCTTCAATAAAAGGTTATAAAATGAGAAAGTTAGAGGTTTTTTGGCTTTTATTCATTATTTCTTCATTAATTTGCAAATTAAGATAAAAATAATTATTAGTAGTATATTTATTAATGTAAAATAGATAATAAGGGTATAAATAGTAATAAAAATATGATTATCACTTAAACATGACTAAAATATCTACTGAGAGATAAAATTAGCTAGGATCAATTATAATATTTCTTGAGAAACTTCTCGTTGATTGGTGCCATTAGCCTATTACCACTTTGGTCGATTAGGCGATATATTTTATTTGAGTAAACTGTCTCCACTACAAATGAACCCTCCCATTTGGTTGGAATTTACTCTTAGTCTTGTGTGACATAAATATGGGTCGATGAATAACTAAGATCAGGTCGCCTTCTTTGAAGGATTGTTTTTTGACTTGCTTATTGAAGGCTCTTGAACTCCATGACTAGGAGATCTCGATTCGTTGCTGAGCTTAAAGTCTCAATTCATCTAACGCCTCTAGTTCTTGGAGCCGCTTTTGATGATTTTCATCAGCTGTTATTTTCTCGATAAGAGTGATTCTTAATGATGACATTTAAATTTCCAGAGGGATCATGGCTTCATATCTAAAGACTAAGAAAAAAGACGTGGAGCCAGTGGGAGTGCGGGCTGCTGTTTGATAAGCCTATAAACACTCTCTAAATTTCTCATCCCAATCTTATTTGTTAGAGGAGATGAACTTCTTTAGAAGTGTGATGATGGTTTTGTTGAAAGCTTCAGCTAGAACATTAGCAGCTGAGTTATATGGTATAGAAGCCACATCTTAAATCTTGAACTTATTATAAAGTTAAAGAACGATCAACTAATAAACTGCAAACTGTTATCATGGGAAATCGTTCAAGGGATGCCGAATCGATAAATAACATAGTGCTTCAAGAACCTAACCACGTTAGATGTCTGAACCTCTCATAGGAGAATGGTTTCAATCTATTTAGAAAAGTAAGCAGTAATGGCCAGGATAAAATGATGGCCTATAGCGGATGGTGGGCTAATTACCCTGATGATATCCATACCCCATGTTTCAAATGGCCATGAGGTAATAGTCAGATGTAATTCTTCCAGAGGTTGGTGCAAAAAATCTGCATGGATCTGACACGCATAACACCATTTGGCATAAGCCATTGAATCTGCAATCACTGTTGGTTAGTAATAGCCTAAATAAAAAAGTCGGTCTTTTATTTTAGGACTCGTTTAATGAGCTCCACATGTACTGTCGTGAGCTTCTTTAAGTGCTTCTTGAGCTTCACTTGGTGATAAGCATTAGCGTAATAAGCCTTCGAATGATCGGTAGTACAATGCCTATGTGTTAGGTTCATAGAAGTGTGACTTTCTTTGGATAGGGATTTGACATTATGTCGTGTAAGGCATAGTCTACGATCGAGTTACACCAATCATTGAGTTCAAAACTCTCATGTGTGGTGCGAATCTCATCGGCTTCTAAGATTCACTTGGGACAATACAGCTAGTGGTTAGCTACCACGATGTGCTTGGTGGGCAAAGCTAAGGTAGCTGCTAGAGACGCCAAGGCATTAGCATAAGTATTCTTGAGGTGGGCTACATAGTTTATGTAGCAACCTTCAAAAAAATGAGCAGGTTTTATTGCTGCTTCACGGGGAGTGAAGAGCACTACCCACACACCTGTGACAATAACACCTTCATGGCTCTATTGTGATGCGTTGTTGAAATAGAGTTCCCACTCAGTGATAAAATAATTTCACAAGTCTAGAACTCAGAGATTCTGGCTTAATCATGAGTACCTGAAGATAGCTAACTTTTGATATCATGTAGGGTGTAAAGGCCATCGTCAGAGGTGTGATGTTGAACTTGATGACTAATTGCTTTGGCAGAGGTTGTATTATAGGACATACTGAAGAAATTGGTGTTTCCATTAAGGGTGCATGCCCTACAAGACAAAGCTGACAAGCTAAGGTAGCATTTCTAGGGAAGTGTTGCCATAGTCATAAGAGGCTGGTTTAGCATTTGCTGAAGAACCGTTGCCATAGCCATGATAGATTGTATTGATGTTGCTGAAGAAGCATTAACATATCTGTAGGAGGCTAGGTTAGCGTTACTGAGGAAGTGTTGCCATAGCCACAGGAGGCTGTGTTGATGGTTCCACTTGACGAGATTTGGAGAATATTGAATTTCAATTGGGAGGATTGTCCTGTCTCGTTCTCATCATTAGAGGATTGTCTTGTCGCACTATCATCATCTTTGTCGCTTGCCCACATATTCTATTTGTTGAATCTCTTAGCGGATTTCTTGGCAATTTCTACCTACTTAATCAGATCTGTCTACAAATTAGCCTTAAAAGAACCCATGTGGACCTCCTCTCAGCTAAGAAAGTGATGTCGGCATGTCTGGAGCAACATCGTCAATATCATGTCTCAGCTTCATAAGGACAGGTTATGAAAACTTCAGTGTAACCTCTGACCGAATCATTCTCCTTCTATTTTTTAAAGGAGTCTGGCCATTATTACATCAAATTAGTTCTTGTGGAATTGGGGACAAGAAATGTGATTCTATGTCCGCCCAAGACTTTATAGATCCTTTAGCCATATTTTGGAACTAATCAAGGACTACCTCTAAAGGGTGCCAATGAAAAGTCATGCATTGATAGCATCATTCCCTATTACATTTCTTTTTTGCTGATGGAAGTAGTAGATGTGTTGGTTTGAGGAACCTTTTCCGTCAAACATGTGTAACGGTGGAGGCTTAAACTTTATCGAATATGTAACAGAGTCTCATTCGATGAAATAAGGTTGAGTGATTCTAGCCTTTTTTAGCTTAGTCCTCTATGTAAGAGCATTGAGGTGGTTTTGGAGGTTTTTGAACATTTTTAATTTACATCTCTATGACGCCCCTGGTTTCACACAAGGCTGCAGTCCAAAGTGAATCCAGAGATATCAAATCCGTCATGCATCCATACAGTGCAATAACACGTTTTACCATCACAGTAATATCTCAATAGTAGAATCAATTAATAACAGTGCAGGTACAAGCAGATACGAGAAAAGTAAAAATGCAATGAACATGCCAAGAGAAAGAAATATCCAAAGAATATGATCATGTTCCAACTGAATAAAAAGAGTACAACTGATGAACTAAAATAAATGTGAAATATCTCAATACATGGAGTCAACTGAAATAGTACTAAGGCTCTCAGCCTTCAAAATGAAATACAAGTTTATAAATTACTAAACAAATACTAAACTAATATGGAGCACAAACTGTCTATCAAGAAATAACGATGACTATGCAGAAACTCTGTCAAATTGCGGCTCTCCAAAACTCTGATCCACTGCCTAAAAAGAATGGGAAACAACAATGTCAGAGCTCTAGCAATATTATCTCCATCCTCCCCCAGAGGAAGGGCTGCTACATATGATAGAGGCTCTACCTATATATGCATAGTCTATCTAAATCATTTACTCTGTACTAGATGGGGTTAATACTTAGAAATCCACAACACGAGACTGGTACGTCGAGCAAAATAATTCAAATAAGAATTGTATATACCATATGTCTCAAATTGTGAATCGTTAAATATCAACTCCAAAACTAAAAATAAAGGAATAAAGAAATGCAATACTAAAATATCAACCAAACCAAGTCATATATGTCAACCTAACATATCATACTATCCTTAGGTAGTCAATACGAACATCAGTCCATAATCCTGTGAAATCCACAATACTATATACCCCATCACAAAAGAACTAAACGGTGAACTACGTAAATAATTGACCTCCTGTCTAAAACTCGAGTTGTCCTAGGTTTCACAGTACTATCTCTTGCAAAGTTCTATGATATCATTGCATCATTATGCGGAATGGACTACCTGTTTAGGCACCCTAAGTAAATACAACCCACTAGCCTTATCGCATCACCGTGCGGAACAGACTACCTCCTCGAGTATCCTACATGTACGGCTCATTAGCTTCATCGCATCATCGTGCGGAATGGACTGTCTCCTCAGACATCCTCATCGCATCACCATGCGGAACGGACTACCTATTCAAGCATCCTACAATTACGGCTCAATGACCTACTTCAACAGTATACCGACGCATTACCTTAATCAATATTGAGCTGTGACCATCAACGGTATTCATACACACACATATATTGTTCTAACTAATCGTCTCCCTGTCGTGGTAAAAAAATAATACAAACAACTATCCCCTTCTCGAAAGTCCACGTGTGCTAAGCCTTCATAGGTGTATGTCTATGTCATACGTGCAAATCATTGTACGTCTCGAACCCGGTGTTCACGAACAACATGCAATAAAAATTATCACAAACAAAACATTATGTCGGTCGACTACCCTAGGGCATTGGTTGACTGAAGACTAATTTGCTTAAACATGTGTAAAAACAAGTTCTAGTCGAACAAAGAATTACACAAACTCAGGGTGGGATCGGTCGACCAATGCACAGGGTTCGGTCAACTGACCAGAGTCCAAAACTCAAGTTTGAGTCTCGTGAAGTTAATGACAATTTTAACAAAAAAAACTTATACAACATCATTATGAGGTATAAAAACATGTTTACTCATGTGTTTAACATACTAGGGTTTGACTAAACAATTATTTATCATCATAACAGATCTTTGGGGTTTAAAAATACTTTAAACATAATTAATCAGGTTAAGTTTGTGCAATTAGGGTTTAAAACCTAATTTGTTCATTATCTTAGCAATTAACCATGATTCTAAACATCAAATTAATACATTTCCTTCATTTAGTATTTATATTCACTGATCTACACATCAAACTAGGGTTTTTAATCCACAAGCTTATATCGCTATATTGTTTCATTTTTAAGACTCAAGTTCTATACATCAACAATTAGGGTTTAGGGCTTGTAAAATAAGAATTATCAATTAATCTAAAAACTAATGATCATGATCATCTATTTTTATTAATTAAAGATTAATTCTTCTGATCTCTTTATTGTTTTAAGATTTAACATCAAAACTAGGATTTAAAATCGTCAAAATAAGCACCGCACATTAGATTAACCAATTATACATATTAAAAACATGAATTTCTACAGGGGATAGATTTGGAGGAAAATAATCTTGCCTCAACACACTGCTGAAAAATCTAAGGGTGCAAGTAAATAGGCTCTCCCTCACCAAACGCTAATGATCTCGCCCTCTTCTCGGTAGTTGCTTCACAAAGCTCTCGAAATTCACTAAAATATGCTCTAGGGATTTTAAGGGTAGAGGGTGGCTACTAGGGTTCAAAAATATAATGTAAAAGGTAATTTTTTATGAAAGACACAAGTATATAAAGAGGCAAACTGAAACAAACAAATCTAACCCGAAACAGGAAATCCAGTCAGATGGGAAAATAGTCTTCGGTTTTTTGGCTGTAACTTTTTTTCTGACTTTAGAATGAGGTGATTTAAGATGCGTTGGAAATATATTGAAGAGATCTACAACTTTTATATTTTGAGTTTTTCTAAATTCGAACTACATCGGTGTGTAATGTATATATACTATTAACTAGTCGTTTTTTAGATTTGAATTGCATTGGTGTATAATGCATATATACTCTTAATTAGTCTCAAATCAATTACTATCATGCTCATTCATCATTAAATTATATTTATCATAATATAACTTATTTAATACTATTTAGCATAGTATTTTTTAAAAAAAATTTAGGGTTTTATATCCACCCCCCCTTAAAAGAATTCCGTCATCGAAATTCCGCAAATGTATCATTGTAGAGTAATAATACGAGAAAAGCACATTGAGAGAATAATCCAGACAAAGAAGCCCTTACATACACATCTCGTATCATTAATCCCAAGACAGGTATCATAAGTAATATTTACACTTAACAATTTAGAATGCAAATACTCCAACTTAACCCCTAATTAAACGGAGCTAGTACATCGGGCGAAAAATCCAAACAACGAACCCTCATGTATATACCATATATTCCGAATGATTAGGAGCTAAGTGTTAATACCCCTATTCTAGCATTAAATGTAAATGTGGTTATATAGATAATATGAACACAAACAAATCATAATTAATATTTTACCTACTTAAACAGGTGTGGGTAGTCGCAACGCATATCCTCCTCGCCTAAGAAGCTTCCTCACCTCCTTTCCGGTTCCACTACACGTTAATTAAAGGACTCATCTTATTTCTAAGCTTCTTACCCTCTCTAGCAAGAATACAAAATGGAATCTCAATGTTTGTCAAATTAGCCTGAATCGCTGAGTCTGGTGCGTCAAACACTCTCTGCCGCTCCTTATTGTGTAAATGCTTCTTGATCATCGAAACCTAAAAAACATCGTGTACACCCGACATTGATGCAAGATGATCTGGTTGATACGAAATGGCTCCAACACGCTCAACGATCCTAAATGGTCCAACATAACTCGGTGCAAGCTTTCCTCGTCTACTAAATCATTGAACACCCTTCATCGATGATACCTTCAATAAAACATAATCTTCAACTTGAAACTCTAAAGGTCGTCGCCTCTGATCTGCGTAGCTCTTTTTCCGACTTGGATGGTAAGAATACGCTCCTAAATCAACGCTACCTTCTCCGTAGTTTATCTTATCCAACCAAATCTGGTCCAAGTAATAAGCTATTCCATAACTCTGTCGAACAAATTGGGGATCTACATGGTCTCTTGTACAATGCTTCATAAGGTGCCATACCTATCGTCGATTGATAACTGTTATTGTAGGCAAACTCAATCAATGGGATATGGTCCTCCCAGTTGCCCTAGAAATCGATAACTCATGACCGCAACATGTCCTCCATGTTTGTCCATTTGTCTACGGGTGGAATACACTGCTATACGATAACTAGCTACCGAAAGAATTCTGGAAGCTCTTCAAGAAATATGAAGTGAAAACCGAGCTACGATCCGATACAATCGTCTCTAGAACTCCATGCAATCGTACAATCTCCTAATTAAATATCCTCGTATAAGTCTCCATCATGTAAGTTGTCTTAACGTGTAAGGAGTACACTGACTTCGTCAAATATATCATCCTTCGACTGTGGATTCTTGGGTATTACAATCTGGCCTTTCTTTCGAAGGCCCCAATCTTATCTGATTGTCCAATCTGCCTTGGGTTCTTGGAAATTTACCCCTTTCGGATTTGAATCCAAGAGTTCCCTGATTCAGCACTGATTAATCTGTACATCCATGATGGCTGTACAACTAACGTTCCCAATCAAGAGCTGACCCCACTTGGCTGGTTCAATAGTAATGCCCTCTTTGCTAATTACGTGGCCCAAAATCTAACCTCTGAAAGCTAAAACTTGCATTTGTTAAATTTAGCATACGACTAGTGATCCCACAAAGTCTGCAATATTAGACGAAGGTGTTGCTCCCGCTCGGCCTCCGATCTTAAATAAATAAGGATGTCCTCAATAAACACTATCGCGTACTAGTCCAAATATGAACGAAAATTTTAGTTCATCAAATGCATAAATACCGCGGGTGCATTAGTTATCCTAAATGACATAACAAGAAATTCGAAAGACCCATATCGAGTCAGAAAGGCGGTCTTAAGAATATCTATCTCCCGAACCGGCAACTGATAATAGCCAAAATGAAGATCAATCTTCAGGGAATACTATGCTCACTACAACTGGTCGAATAAGTCATAAATCATCGGTGATGGATACCTATTCTGAGGTGACCTTATTAAGCTCGTGATAATCTATACACAAATACATACTACCGTCCTTCTTCTCCACAAAGAGGACCAGTGCTCCCTATGGAGAATGGTTCCAGCAAATAAAACCCTGAGATAATAGCTCATGTAACTGAATCTGTAGCTTCCTTATCTTAACAGGTGCCATGCGATAAGGTGTTCGGGATATCGACGCTGTGCCTAGTTACATCTAGATGCAAAACCCAACCTCTCTCATTGGAGGTAATCCAGGCATGTCCTGAAAGACATCTTGATACTCTAAGATGACTCCGATCTCGCTCAAATTTGCACCCCGATCCCGCATTATCACCTCCTCGACGTGTGTCAGAAATGACTCCGCCTTCTGGTTACCCTATGAGGTTGCTACTATCTACTCAAACCCATCAAACATTGGTGAGCTGACTGTTTTAATAAAATAGTCGATACTGACATGATAGGATGATAGCTAATCCATACTAAGAATCACGTCGAACTCAGACATACGCAAGACAATCAATTTGACTACGAACTTAGACTCATCTAAGTTGATAATGCATTTCCTACAAATATTCTCTAAGAGGGATACCTCTCCTAAAAGGGGTAGAAACTGATAAAGAAAAATCTAAAGGCTACGCTATAAGCTGAAGCCTAATCATGAAAGCATAAAAGATGAATGAATGTGAAGGTCTAAAATAAGATACAGGCAGGGAAGGAGTTCACAAGGAACATACCTTCCATAATAGTCCCGTTCGCACCATGAGGTATGACTACATAGTCTCTAACCAAAACTAGGGTCTGATGTATTGAAGTGTCTGAAATGTATGGGACTATATGCCCCTGAGGTACCTCCCGTATGGTATGCACCTGGCCCTCGAACCTCGGAATGGTCGGTGGTGCCTCAATCCTCTATTGCTGGACATGCCCATGGCCCTACGGCTGCTGACCTTGGCCTCTGCGCTGTTGGCCTCCTACTGGTGCCTTGTGATAATCTCTCACCCTATATTCGATTTTGTTATAGTTATAACACGCACCCTGAATCTTACGCTGCTACGGCGCCCTCGAATTCTACTGTGACCCCTTCTTATAAGGGCCCTGCTGCGGTTGTCCTCCGAACTCTGAATTAGTTCTCTTGCCCTTACCTTTGTCCCCAGGCTGTCCTGCTTTAGAGTTGCCTTCCTTGTTCTTTTGAAACATAGCGGTTTCTGTCTCTTGTGAGATAGCAGCATTGGCTACCTCTCGTACTAAGCAGAATCATCTAGAAACAAGGTAACGACGAAGGTTTGGACGAATTCCCATTGAAAACATCTGAGCCTGACACTCCCCAGTCTGCCACATGCCTGTGAATCGAAGTAGGCTCATGAATTTACTCTCATAATCATCTACAGTCATGTCTCCCTACTCCAAACGGGCTAACTCCAACTCTTTCCTAGCCTTGGTCGCCGATGCTACATACTGCTCGTCAAAAAAGTAAATGAAGTCCTCCCAGGTGAGTGTCATGCGCTGCTTTGGTGTAAACTAAAGTCTGTACCAACCACCGACATCTCCCTTAAGGCTAAATGTGGTTAACCTCTGCTTCTGAATGGTGTAGACATTAAGCATATCTAAGATGTTCCCTACATCTTCCTTCCAGTTGTGCGCCAGAAGTGAATCTGACATGCTATGAAATTTCGGTGCTCTCATCTTCTTGTATCTCTCAACTAAACAAAGCCAAGCCTCCTACTCGGTGACACTATCGATAGTTGTTGGTGGTGGTGTAGCTGTCAGTGTGGCTTCTTCAATGGGTATTTCTTGCTGAGCCTGATTTGTCATTTGCTCCTCCATTGCTGCTAACCGAGCTGCGAGCAGTGCTATGAGATCAATCAAGTACTACAGAGCCTGCTGCAGCTCATGCTCCGCATCAGCTTGCCTAACTCCCTGAGCATGAGTACCTCTACGACCACGTCATCTTCCCGACACAGTAAATGAGATCTCATGCATAAATAGCATAACATATAACAATAGGTAAATCGTATCACATATCATTCGCAGTATACTTTATAATTAAAGCAAGATAGTTATCATAAAAAATGAATTTGTAATTTTCACGTTATATATATATATATATATATATATATATATATATATATATATCGTCCTCACTTAATCTAGGAATACCTAGGGGACTCTATACATGCTTCCTATAAAACTCTATCCTAGCTCCATGACTCAATACAGGATGATCCTAATGATGCTGGAACTAGAGCTCTGATACTAACTGTGATGTCCCTAGTTTCACACGAGGCTGCAGTCTAAGATGAATCTAGAGATGCCAAACCTACCATGCACCTACATAGTATAATAACACATTTCACAGTCACAATAATATCTCTCTAGTGGAATCAATTAAGAACATTGTAGGTACAAGCAGATACGAGAAAAGTAAAAATGCAATGAACATGCTAAGAGAAAGAAATATCCAAAGAATATAATCATGTCCCAACTGAATAAAAAGAGTACAACTGATGAACTAAAATAAATATGAAATATCTTAATACATGGAGTCAACTGAAATAGTACTAAGGCTTTCAGCCTTTAAAATGAAATACAAGTTTATAAATCACTAAACAAATACTAAACTAATATGGAGCACAAGTTGTCTATCAAGAAATGACGAGAACTATGCAGAAACTCTGTCAACATGCGGCTCTCCAAAACTCTGATCTGCTGTCTGAAAAGAATGAGAAACAACAACATTAGAGCGCTACAAGATCATCTTCATCCGCCCCTAGGGTAAGGACTGCTACATATGTTAGAGACTCTTCCTATATTTGCATCGTCTAACTAAATCATTTACCATGTACTAGATGGGATTAATGCTTAGAAATCCACAACACGAGTCTGATATGTCGATCAAAATAATCTAAATAAGGAAACACTCATGTATATACTATATATCACAAATTGTGAATCGCTAAATATAACTCCAAAAATAAAAATAAAGGCATAAAAAAATACAATACTAAAATATCAACCAAACCAAGTTATATATGTCAGCCCAACATCTCATGCTACCCTTGGGTAGTCAATACATATCAGTACATAATCCTAAAAAATCAATAATACCATATACCTCGTCACAAAAGAACTCAATGGTGAACCACGTAAATAAATGACCTCCCGCCTAAAACTCAAGCTGTCCTAGGTTTCACAGTATTATCTCTTGCAAAATTCTACAGTATCATCGTATCATTATACAGAATGGACTACCTGTTCAGGCATCCTAATTAAATATGGCCGACTAGTCTTATCGCATCATCGTACGGAACTGACTACCTCATTAAGTATCCTATAGGTACGACTCATTAGCCTCATTGCATCACCGTGCGGAACGGACTATCTCCTCAGACATCCTCATCGCATCACCATGTGGAACGGACTGCCTCCTCAGGCATCCAATAAATACGGATCACTAGCCTCATCGCATCACCATTCAGGCATCCTATAATTACGACTTAATGGCCTACTTCAATGGTATTCCAACGCACTACCTTAAGCAGTATTGAGTTGTGCCCTTCAACAGTATTCTTACACACATATATTGTTATAACTAATCATCTCCCCGTCGTGGTAAAAAAAATACACGCAACTATCCCATTCCTCGAAGTCTGCGAGTGCCAAGCCTCCATAGGTGTACGTCTATGTCGTATGTATAAATCGTTGCACGTCTTGAACCACGTGTTCACGAACAACATGTAAGAAAAATCATCACAAACAAAACATGATGTCGATCGACTTCCCTAGGGCATTGGTCGACCGACGACCAATTCGAATAAACATGCGTACAAATCGGTCGAACAAAGAATTACACAAACTCATGATTGGATCGGCCGACCAATGCACAGGGTTTGGTCGACCGACCAGAGTCCAGAACTCAGGTTTGAGCCTCGTGAAGTTAAGACAATTTTAACAAAAAGAACTTATACAACATCATTATAGGGTCTAAAAACATGTTTACTCATGTGTTTAACATACTAGGGTTTGAGTAAACAATTATTTATCATCATAACATGATCTTTGGGGTTTAAAAGTACTTTAAACATAACTAATCAGATTAAGTTTGTGCAATTAGGGTTTAAAACCTAATTTAGTTCATTATCTTAGCATTTAACCATAGTTCTAAACATCAAATTAATACATTTCTTTCATTTAGTATTTATATTTACAGATCTACACATCAAACTAGAGGTTTTAATCCACAAGCTTATATCACTATATTGTTTCATGTTCAAGACTCAAGTTCTATACATCGATAATTAGGGTTTAGGCCATGTAAAACAAAGTTTATCAATTAATCTAAAAACTAATGATCATGATCATCTATTTTTATCAATTAAAGATTAATTCTTCTGATCTCTTTATTGTTTTAAGATTTAACATCAAAACTAGGATTTAAAATCATCGAAATAAGCACTACACATTAGATTAACCAATTATACATATTAAAAACATGAGTTTCTATAGGGGATAGGTTTAGAGGAAGATGATTTTACTTTAACACACTGTTGAAAAATCTAAGGGTGTAAGCAAATAGGTTCTCCCTCGCCAAACGCCAATGATCTTGCCCTCTTCTCGGTATTTGCTTCACAAAGCTCTCAAAATTCACCAAAATATGCTCTAGGGATTTTAAGGGTAGAGGGTGGCTGCTAGTGTTAAGAAATATGATTTAAAAGGGATTTTTTATGAAAAACACAGGTATATATAGAGGCAGACTTGAAACAAACAAATCTGATCCGAAACAAGAAACCGAGTCAGACTGGGAAAATAGTATTCGATATTTTGGCTATAACTTTTTCTTCTGACCTCAAAATTAGGTGATTTAAGATGCATTGTAAAGATATTAAAGAGATATATAACTTTTGTCATTTGAGGGTTTCTAGATTCGAACTGAATCGGCGTGTAATGTACTCTTAACTGGTCGTTTTCCCAGATTCGAATTGTATCAATGTATAATGCATATATACTCTTAATTGGTCTTAAATCAATTACTATCATGCTCACTCATCATTAAATAATATTTATCATAATATAACTCATTTAATACTATTTACCATAGTATTTTTAAAAAATTTTAGGGTTTTACAATCTCGTCTTTAGTGGACTTGATGTGTCAAACTTTGATCGAGAGGAGAAGACATCTTCTTGGTATAGTGACTCGTTCTCAGGGGAAATGTCAGCTGATCTCTTCCCTTTTGAAGTGCTTACAGAGGGCTGGTAAGTAAGTAGTAGTTGCTGAAGCATATTTTCGAGTCGCTCGAAGTGCTCGCCAGATGCCTTCTTTTTGGCCTTAATTCGGCAACTAAAGTCATTGATGGCCTCTCTGTCTGTGATGTTGGCAGCCCACTCCTACTCTTGACTTGAGTTAAGAGTTGTGTTTTATGGCATGACCAAGTTAATATTGTTAGCAAAAGAATGATATGCTTGTAAAGGAGTTCGTCAAGTAGACGATCTCAAAATAGAGTAGGCAAAGGGGATAGCTACCCCTTATTTCTCTCGAGTGCAGCAATAGACGCCATCAGCCTTAGGAAGTATACTTCTAATGCCAGGAGAATAATCTAGATTTGCGTGCTATCACCATTTTCTCTGGTTATACTAGTTATGATACTATGAACTTTTGGGGATCAAGATTAGTCGCCTTGTTCTTGCGAAATCATCGTTGCCACTTGTTCCTAAACTCAGAAAGTTTGGAGAATGATCCTAGATAGGAAACACAAGTTCTTTGATAGATGGAGACTTACGTAAGCAATCTAGCTGAATTACTAAGACTATCTCCTTTAAGGCCGAGCAATACTGACATTATCGTCCCCTCTTTTGAGAGAGGAACTCCATTAAGTCAGAGGGAGTATCAACTTGGCTATTAATGTGGCAATTAATCTTCTCAAAAGCAACTTTGCTAGGCAAACTTTTGGCGTTAGAGCATTACGTTAGATGACATTGCTTTGACCTACGAATGATGTGGTCAATGGTGACTTCATCACAAGCCTAAACTTGTGATTGAGGTTGAGAATTGCCATGAGCGATAGTTTTCCCTTTCCAGAATTTAATTGGAGGGTATCCCTCATTTTTGGCTTTTGTTAAGAAAGCAAGATAAGTGTTCCAAGACGCTTTAAAATGAACCTCCAGAGGGTTTGTGGACTAAAGTCCAAACCTGAGAGATGCTTGAACATCCTGACAACCTGAGAGATGCTTGAACATCCTGACATTCTCTCAGGGCGGGGGTCGTTAAGACATCGCTCGGGGCAAAGCTCATTTTGGTTTGAGCGAAGATGGGGCTATCTTCACGAGGTTGTCTTATTCTCGGTGAAGTTCGTTTTGCATTCAGTGAAGTTGGAGCTGTCTTTGGTGAGGTTTGCCATGCTCGGGGTGAAGTTAGTTTTGCCTTCGGCAGGACTGGGGCTATCAAGTGAGGTTCACCTTGCTGACTACTGTGATGATTTCCCTTAGGGTTATGCAATATTAGTATTGACATGTCCTCTTTAGAGAGGGAAACTCTCTTAGATTAGTGAGAGCACCAACTTGGTTGAGGCAATTGCTCTCTTAGGGGCAACTTTGCCTATTTGGATTTTAGCAAATAAACATCTCCTATGACAATGTTGCTTTGACCTTTTCCTAGTATGTCAATCAAGTCCTTATCACAAGTTGGAGTTTGTGATTTGGACAAGGAATCACCATAGGTGATGCTTTTCCTTTGCAAAATCTTAGATGAAGGATTACCTCAATTCTTTACTTATATTAAAGAAGCATAGCGAGCATCACAATATGCATTAAAGTGTACCCCCAAAGGGTTTGTAGACTAATGTCCAAAATTAGAAGATGTGTGATCATCTTGGCTCTTGGTGAGGGACGACACTTCTCCGCTTTGGGCCAAGTTCATTTGGCTTCTAATGAAGCTCAAGTTGTCTTTGGTGAACTTCGCCTTGACATGTGCGAGGGTCGAATTTGACCCTACACTTGCATTGCGGCACATCCTGTGGCAGCTTCTAGTGGTGGCAATGGACAATTTGTTAGAGGAAATGAATTCCTCAAACTTTGCTCGGTCAAATTCAATGACTAGTAATTCAGCGAAAGACCCAAATGCCTTAGTGTTGGACTGCAATATAATCTTCTTCTCTGTTAAGAAGGAAGTCCTAAGCAAAGTCGCTATCCTATTTCAGGTCTTTTGTATTATAATTAACACAGATTACAATAAAAAAGTTATAATGAAGTAAAAAAATTTATATTTCCTAGGCTCCTTTTCTGTGTGTCGATGGAGCGTCAATCTTGTACTCCGTTGACAATCCGACTAAGAGGATGAGTCTTTCGTTGATTGATGATATCTAATCTCCCGTAAGATATCATAGTCTTATTTAGATAAAGAGATATTAACAGATATTTTCTTATAAGAACCGTTGATTAAGCTAGATGACTAGATGAAAAGGACGAATCTTTTCTCAAAAAGATCGTTGATCGGGCCAAATGATTAGCCAATGATAATGATCAATGAAGATCAATGAGAATGGAGAAGAGATGGGTTTTTTTGTCAATGTAGTCTCTCTCTCTCTCTCTCTCTCTCACTCTCTCTCTCTCTCTCTCTCGCTCTCTCTCTCTCTCCTCCCCCCAATGATAAAGAGTCTAACCAAGATAATGTTAGCTCCAAAACTTTTTCCTCTCGTCCCCTCTTTCATATTGATCATGCCGATTTATAAGCTTGTGGGGCATTAAGTAGGTGAGTTAGTGGTCATTAACTCTCCTTAAAATGGATGAGTTAGTGGGGGTGTGTAGGCGTTGAAAAATGCCTATAGGTATCCACACACAGCTCGAGACGAAGAGAAGATGACGAACATCGTTATTCGAATTATCTGACGCCGACCAACGTATGAAACAAAACGGCCAACGCTAGGTGGCCCGCGTGCTCACCGACCACCATGAAGTGGCCAACACGTTCACCATTCACCTCCAACTTAACAAAATTTATGATGCGAGTCAGTGAAGCGTACGAGTCAACGTAACACACAAAATGGCAAAAGACAACGCAGCTAGGAGTTGTGTTTCACCCAAAAGGGGCAAAACACCATGTGTGACTCTCATATATCATGTGTGGCTCGACTATTGGAAGTTGTAGGTTTCTTCTCCAGCTTTTCAACGCATCTTGAATCACCTTATTCCAAGATCAGACGAGAGAGTTAGAGCCAAAATACCCGAGGTAGTACGAACTGGCTCGCATGGCTGCGAGTCACCAAATGGTGACTCGCACCCGTGCGAGTCACCAAATGGTGGCTCGCACAAAGAAGTGATATTTTGGCCATATTATGATTTAATTCTGAAGAAACTCAAAACACAAAGGTTGTAGGTCTTTTCGTCAGCTTTCCATCGCATCTTGAATCACCTCATTCCGAGATCAGACGAGAGAGTTAAAGCCAAAATATCCGAGGTAGTACGAACTGACTCGCAAGGCTGCGAGTCACCAAATGGCGACTCGCACGCATGCGAGCCACCACGGCTATTTTGGCCTCCCAAAACCTCCCAAACACGGATTTTGATGTTTTTAAGGATTCTTTCATCCCAAGACCTCCCCAACTATTTTGAGGTTATCCCTAAACACGTTTAAGCGGTTATTAACTACAGATAACGTTTAAGCATCAGTTCTTATCCAAAAACACGTCTCCAAAAGCCTATAAATAGAAACCTAGGGTCTTCTTTCAAGAGGATCTGAAATCTAAGGGTGAGGTGCTGTCTAATTGAATAGTAGACCACGAATTTCAGAGGAGAATCAGCGAATCTTGGCGAACTTTTTCATAAAGAAAAAGCATTCGAAAGATTTGAGATTCTCTCCCCCTCCTTCCTCTAGATTAAACTTGGTTTTAATCTCGAGAAGAGCCATAATCTCGCTTGGTCGTGATTGTCGCTTCCGCAATTGTTTCCTTTGTGAAATAAGAGTGTAGTTATACTGTCTATCGGATTTGATCTGCGATGGTTCACGGACTAACGCGTCCCCGGCACAGGCAAAGATCCCACGCAAAGCAACGGGAGATAAACTACTGCTGCGTTTTGTTTGATAAAGTTGTAATATTTAATTTCATTGTAAGAAGATCTTATAAAAAGATCAACTTTTCTTTCAGTTTGAACTTGTAATCGATAAACGGTGTAACAGGTTTGAAAGCAATGGAAAAAGTAACTTTTGACAAAAACAAACTGGCGACCATAGTGGGATCCAATAGCTTCGCTGTCGAAGCTATCGTGCCACAACCACAGATCCAGATCCCGGTTTACGAAGAGGTCGAATACGAGTTCGACCAACTGAAGTTCGAGGAGTATCTGTCGACCTCCTCCTCCAGATCCTTTGCTCCTCACAAGCGTAGGAAGATCAAAGCCCCCGTTGCTATGGTAGCTGCACCTTGCAACGCCCCTCCGACCTCTAACGAAGCCGGATCTACAGATCTGGACTCCTCCTCAATCAAGAAGATGACCGTTGTAGCCGCACCAACTTTATCAAAGAGGGCACGCCAAAGGCAGCGCCAACGACTTGCGCGCCGATTTGCTAAGGCTTTTGAGCCTATTGACAAGATTGACTATGAGATGGATCTGAAACACAGAAGGCACCAAGTGCCCCAGGAGCAAATAAATGGTCTCTCCTCCAAACCAACAGCGAATGAGTGGATCCAAGTCAAACGGACCCGCTCAACCCTCGAGGAGCACATTCAGAAGCATCGCGCCTTGATTACGCACGCACGAATTCTCGTGCAAGAAGCGCTAAAGCTAAAACGAAAAGAGGTGATCAAGAACCACCAAAACCACGCCAAGTCTGGAAACCAAAGTCCGAAATAGCGTCGACAAAAAGTCAAACAGCGCCCGGAACTGCCGAAATATGCGAACCACCGTTTGGTGGCTCGGCCCAAACCGAGCCACCAAATGGTGGCTTGGCCCAAGCCGAGCCACCAATTGGTGGTTTGCGCCGGTTTGGGTCCGGTTCGGTTCGGTTCGTGTCTGGTTCAGTTCGATTCGCACCCGGTTCACCTCTCGCGGTCCCGTTTAAGCCTCCGGCAGCCCATATTTCTGTCCCAATGAATCACACACCTCCGGCAGGGCCCCGCAGCAGCATAGCCTTGTCCCATTCCAAGATGAGGATGACGGATCGCCTGGGTCCTCTGCACGAGGATCGAGTCAAAGTTCTGATCAAAGAACGCTTGTGTCCAGTGACTGAACCCCGAGCAACCACTCAAGCCGGGGGTCGCACACGTCCTCGCAACAAGTTAAAGCCTTCCTATAATAGGAAAACCCCTGCAATTGACCCCCTCGGACGGCAAATTAAAGTTCAAGAGCCCGTCAAGAGTTTGTGCTCCCAAAAGCATGGCTCCAAACGTGTAACTCTTGAGAACGCCATCAGAGCGACAAATCTTTGGAAGGAAACATGTTGGTCGGACGATAACGTTATACCTGAAAAGTCATACCAACACGCGATAGGTTGCTCCGGTCATATGATCGACGAGTTGTACTATCAGGCTGGGGGTATGAATAAATCTTAAAACAGAAGTAACTGGGAAACCGATTCTCTTTGTCCATGTACCAAACTTATCAAAGCGATATTATCAGGGTGTAACTGCTCCAAGACCGCCTCTCAAAGGATTTCGGTATTTGAAAGACTTTCTACAGAAACGCTAAGACACAAGTCAAGACGTTTTCGTAAAAGGAAGCCGGCTGTTCAAGAACGTGAATTCTCAAAAGTCACGATTAACATGACAGACAAAGAAAAATCCACACGACGCTTCAGTCCCGAACCTTTTCCACAAATATCTCAACGATTGACTCGGCTACAAACCGGGGCTATCAGGCCTAGAGATTATAGGAGAATTTAGAGAGGGTAGTCCTCAGACGATTAAGCATCAGACGCTAACTCTGCGATCATTTCAGATGCCACTGTGTTCAGCACGGGACGGACTCGAGAATCATTTATGATCACTACTAAATAGATGGCTCAACTCCTTCAAGAAGCTTTGGCTAAGCAAAAAGAGGACTTTAAAATCGAGATGGATATGGCTGTGAAATGGGTTAAGGACTTACATGCCCAACAACTCCAATAATTGTCAAATCAACGCGGTGAATCTAGTCATCGTCAGACTACCAATCAAATAGATAGCGACTCAGAAATAAAGGGAAATATTAATGTTGATGTTCCGCTTGAGGATAAAAATACTGAAGATGTCCTTAACACTAGGGGTGGTACTGATATCCCTCTCCAAAATCGCCAGAAGAAAGATGCAGGCGAAGACCTTAAGATGAAAGACCTCGAAAGAAAAATCAATGCTTTGATGTCTGCTCGACAGGTGAAAAGGACCGACATTTCATGTCCCTACCCAAGAATGTGGGATTCAATAACGTACCCGGCGAAGTTCAACCTGATTAATTTCACGCCGTTTGACGGGAAGGGTTCGCCCACACAACATCTGATCTACTTCAAGTCCTACTTAGGTATGATCTCCGGCAATGAAGCCTTGATGGTTCGGTCATTCGTTAGCACTTTTCGTGGGCCCGCCTTCGATTGGTACCGCCGTCTTAAGTCCGAAAGTATCAATAGCTGGGACGACCTAGAGAGCTCATTCCTCGGCAACTTCTTTGAAGGAACCCTCTTTGAAGAGAAACAAAAAGATGGAGAGCTCGTTGAGAACTTTGTTAAGCGCTTTCGGAGCAAGGCAATGTACTATCGAGATCCGGTCACGGAGGAATTCATCCTCCAAACATGCCACAACAACCTTTCCTTAGAAGTGTTAGAAGTTATGGGAATTGCACCGTCCAACACATGGAAAGAGTTGAAGACGCACGGAGAGCAGGCCGAACGCTTCCTCCGAATGGAGAAGGCCGAGAGAGGCTAACCAACGGCTAATCCTCCGAACTCAAACTTCGCCTCTCGTGGTAAGGGCAAGGCACCTGCAGCTACGGTTAATGCTAATCAAACATCACAACGGCAATCCCGAAGACAGCAAAAGACTTCGGATCCGAAACTCTAAAAAGAGTACTCCTTCAAGGACGAAGATGTTCCGGCCATTTTCGAGTCCATCCTTAAAAACAACAAGATTAAGCTACCACCTATCGCAAATCAGGAGGAAGTTGACAACACTGCGGATCCAAAGTACCGTGCGTACCATAGGAGGGTCTTTCATCCCACTAAGGATTGATTTGCTCTTAAGAATAGCATCCAAACCTTGGTTGAAGCCGGCGTCATAACGCTAGGATAAGCCAAATGAGAATAATCACACTCCGAAAAGTATACGAGTATAAACTGCTTCTCAATACTCCAACAGGTATATGAGTCTAAACTGTTTCCTTTCTTTTACACTCCGAAAAGTATATATGAGTATAAACTGCTTCTCAATACTCCAACAGGTATATGAGTCTAAACTGTTTCCTTTCTTTCACACTCTGAAAAGTATACGAGTATAAACTACTTCTCAATACTCCAACAGATATATGAGTCTAAACTGTTTCCTTTCTTTCACACTCCGAAAAGTATACGAGTATAAACTGCTTCTCAATACTCCAACAGGTATATGAGTCTAAACTGTTTCCTTTCTTTTACGGGAAGTTCCTAGAGAATCTTATATTCTTAAGGATAACCCGAACATGCAACTGAGGACAACGTACTCCTCATTAGACCCAGTTTTGCAAAGAAAGCTGGGTGTGGATGATTCATGTAATGAGAAGTTTCTGAAAGAATGCTACATGTAATTTTCTTAGGGATAACCCGACCATTACGAATAAAACGATAAACACTAAACCCTCGCTGTGATTTCCAAACGCTCTTTTGCTAAGACGAGATTCGATCACTTTGCTGGATCAATCTTCCTTCACAAAATTCCCAGTGGTGTTTGACGACTCACAGCCTTCCACCAAAATTCCTTTCGATTGAATCCACTTAAACTTTTGATGCGTCTGTGCTCTTAACGTTGACGATTGTCAAACCCCTCCATGTTAAGTATTTGTCACTTAACACCAGGAAACCCTTCTGAGTGATTTGTACAAGTTAACACTCTCACTGTGATTTGTACTCCCATGCCCACTGTCTACCTGGTCAAACCTTCCTACAGTTAGGACCACAACCAAAATCCCCTCTCGATTCCTCCAATGAACGAGAGGCCCACAAATCAAGCGATCAAACCTTCCTACAGTTAGGATTGTCTCAAACCTCCCACTCGGTCAAACCTTCCTACAGTTAGGGCCAAAACCAAAATCCGCTCTCGATTCATCTAATGAACGAGAGGCCCACAAATCGAGCGATCAAACCTTCCTATAGTTAGGATCATCTCAAACCTCTCACTCAGTCAAACCTTCCTACAGTTAGGGCCAAAACCAAAATCCCCTCTTGATTCCTCTAATGAACGAGAGGTCCACTTTCAAATCGAGTAATCAAACCTTCCTACAGTTAGGATCACCTTAAACTCTCGTTGGGTCAAACCTTCCTACAGTAAGGACCAAAACTAAAATTCACTCTCGATAAACGAGAAATCCACCTTTAGTTTGATAATCAAACCTTCAGACGATTAGGATTATTCGAATCTTTTTGATTCTCGGAGTGGAGATCCCACTCTCAGTTTCACCTTCCCGGATTCTTGAAGTGGAGATCCCACTTTGAGTTTCCTTTTGTGACTGGAGATAGAACATAAAATTCTTCCTCTTCAGCTTTGGGAGATAGAACATAAAATTCTTCCTCTCCCGCATCGGGTTCGTCTTTGCCCCAGAAGAAGACACCACTTTTTCAACTCCTAAAATCCGTGCCTCACACGCACGGGGAATTTTATCCTGAATCCTAAGTAGGGATAAGTCAACGCCTAACACGCGTTGCCGGTCAGTCTTTTACCATAAAAAGGACAAAAGCCCATATATTCGATATTGTGGTAGGTTGTTATTAATAACACCAAAATCCGTGCCTCACACAAACGGGGAATTTTATCCCGAATCCTAAGTAGGGATAAGTCAACGCCTAACACGCGTTGCCGGTCAGTCTTTTACCGTAAAAGGACAAAAGCCCATATATTCGATATTATGGCAGGTTGTTATTAATAACACCAAAACTTATGCCTCACACACATGGGGAATTCTATCCTGAAGCCTAAGTAGGGATAAGTCAGCGTCTGACACACGTTGCCGGGTAGTCTATTCCCGTAAGAAAGACGAAGTCTACGTATTCAATATCATAACACTAAGAGAGTTAACTCTCCTAGCACAACGTCACATGCGAAACAGACCTAAACAATCCATATGCAAGCCCGATTCAAACGGTAATTGGTAAAGGCACGTCAAACCCGTTGAAGGCTGAGAGTTTGCCAAAAACCTTAAAGTCCACGCCTAACACGCGTCGTCGTTTAGTCTTTTCATGTGAGAAAGACGAAGTCTACGTATTCAATATCGTAGCACTAAAAGAGTTAACTCTTTTAGCATAACGTTACTGTTGGCCTTCTTGTTTTGATGATGTTTAACAAACAATTTACTTCTA
>BQKN01065028.1:476085-520708 GCA_022839385.1 Asparagus kiusianus
ATTTCATATTTATTATTGTGTTTTGGTTTAGCTATATAGATATGAAATAAATTTACATTCATATATATAATCATATGTTTCATACTCTATTGTGTTTTTGAAAACATTACATAGAATATGCAATTTTGTGAAAATATTGTATTCTTAGTTTGTAGACTTCAATATCAGTTTATACATGCTTTACTAAGTCTATAAAAACATTTCACAAAGTTTCAAAAGTTAGTTTATGTCAAAACATCAAAATTCAAGTATCTCATATTTTCATGTTTTGGACTATTTTGTAAAATGATGATATTCTTAGTTCTGTAGCATGTTTATTATCATGTCTACAATCATTCCCCAAAGTTTTACATTTTTTGGAATTTATTTGATATTTTTAAACATCATTTTAAAATCAGTAAACCAGTTTTTGAATATGTCAGTTTTCGGTCGACCGAACCGGTCGACCGAACCTGAGTTCATATGCTCACTGGGCGACAGAGAGTCTGTCAGTCGACCGGTCCGGTCGACCGGGAGCTCCCATCGGTCGACCGATAATTCCGTCGGTCGACCGAAGTAGTACCAGCTCGTTTTTCTCGTTTTCGACCTGTATAGCGGTCGACTGATAAAATTTCCGGTCGACCGAAATTGTTACCGTTGGTTTTCTAACGGCTATTTTGCTGAGCAATTTTTCTGGGGCTTTTTGGACTTTTACTTGTGGTTTTGGCTGAGATTTCTAGTGGGTATATATACCCCATTGCTGATGTCTTTTCAAGCTAATCAAGAAGTTTTTAAACAAGTTTTTAAACAAGGTTTAAGTGTGTTTAAGGGTTTGTTTTGTTTGTGAAGAAGTTTTCACAAGTGGAGGAGATTATCTTCTTGTTTGGGCTTCAATCTCCATCTCTCCATCTTGTTATCAATTGAGAAGTTTTCTAAACTTAAACTCTAGCTTTACATTTATATAATTGTTTGATTATCATTGCTCTTAAGCTAGATTTTATATTTGAGTTTAGTTGTATTGATTTTATTTACTCATTGTTACACACACCCACTTTGAGCTTATTGTATTTGCACTCATAATATATTTGGGGTTGTGAGAGTTGTAACATTGAGTGTGAGCTTTCATTGTGTTCTCATCCATAGTTGAGAACAATCAATTATTGTATTGAGCCTAATTGTGAGATTCACTTTGTAATACACTTGTACACCGAGTGAGGAGTGTGTGGTGAGAGTCGGGGATCGTCCCAAGAGGAGTGGCGTCGGTTGACGTGCCTAGAGAGAGGTTGTAACCGAGCACTTGAGGGAGACACGGCTAGGTCCAACACTTAGTGGGTGTAGAGTGGGATTACAATAGTGTGTTGATTATAAAGTTTTTGGTTAGCTAGAAAACCAAGTGTGAGGTGTAAACGTTGTTCGGGTGAAGGTAGAAAACCCGGTTGATAGTGGATTTCTCCCCGGGAGTGGGGAGCGGAGACGTAGGACGGAAGGTCCGAACTCCGTGATCATATTGCTTGTTTGAGTTTGTCTTTGGCGTGTTTGTTTTTGCATTTATCTCATATCGCCAATTGTGCATTGCTCATTCATTTCATCTACTATCCTATTTAGATTGTTTACCCTTGTGTTGTTTATATATCCTGCATATATTTCTATCATATAGGATATATCACCTTGTGTATATTGCATATTCTTGCACATAACTCTTTGTATATCTATCTTGTAAGAATATATTTGTTAAGTATTTTTAATTAGCATTTAATCGGATTAGATTAGCATAAGACCCTAATCACCCCCCCTCTAGGGTCTAACAGTTACATACGGAACGGATTTAAACAATCCACATGCTAGCTTGACTCAAACGATAGTCAGCAAAGGCTCATCAAACCCGTTGATGGCTGAGGGTTTGTCAAAAATCCTATATATGAGAAAGTCACTGACGCACCAGCCCCATTAGTTGGTCTCGTGACTTGGACATCCAACAAATTCGGTATAAGTTCCACACGTACAGATGAATCAGCTTTAATAGTTGGTCTTGTAGCCTAATATTTGGGACCGCCACGCTCCAACGCCTTAAGAGCTTAAACTGTGGAGACTCCAGCAAACGTACGAGTATAAGCTATGTCAAACGCCAGTCAACTCATTACAACTAAAGTCAACACCGGACAACGCGTTACAGTAAAGGTCGATGCTGGTCAACGCATCAGTAATTTCGCCAAAATAAGGCAAAAGATGATCCCAAGGAGTTCAATTACAATCAGATATGAATTCCCGACAAAGATGATCAGTTCAAAGTCAACTCAATGGCACGAGCTAAGTTCAGAAACTTACACATCAACTTTAATTTAAGATTTTGACAACGGTCAGACGATAAATGCAACGCCGGAAGAACTTCATCTATTCAACAAAATACTGGATAGATTGAAGGCTGAAGAAGTTAAGAATTGAAGTAGTTTACAGGTCCTTTCACACCGACTGAAGGTTGGGACTATCACATCCAAAGCATTCCAGACTCCTCTATAAAAGAATAAGTCTGAAATACTTTGGAGGGTATCTATAGGCGTCGATAAATACCTATAGGTATCCACACATAGCTCGAGACGGAGAGAAGATGACGAACGTCGTTATCCAAATTATCTGACACCGACCAACGAATGAAACAAAACGGTCAACGCTAGGTGGCCCGTGTGCTCACCGGCCACCACCAAGTAGCCAACACGTTCACCATTCACCTCTAACTTTACAAAATTTATGATGCGAGTCGATGAAGCATACGAGTCAATGTAACACACGAAATGGAAAAAGACAACGCAGCTAGGAGTTGTGTTTCACCCAAAAGGGGCAAAACACCATGTGTGACTCGCACATATCATGTGTGGCTCGGCTATTGGAAGTTGCAGGTCTTTTCTCTAGCTTTCCAACGCATCTTGAATCACCTCATTCTGAGATCGGATGAGAGAGTTAGAGCCAAAATATCCGAGGTAGTACGAACTGGCTTGCATGGCTGCGAGTCACCAAATGGTGACTCGCACCCATGCGAGTCACCAAATGGTGGCTCACACAAAGAAGTGATATTTAGGTCATGTTGTGATTTAATTCTGAAGAAACTCAAAACACAAAGGTTGTAGGTCTTTTCGTCAGCTTCCATTGCATCTTGAATCACCTCATTCCGAGATCAGACGAGAGAGTTAGAGCCAAAATATCCGAGGTAGTACGAATTGACTCGCAAGGTTGCGAGTCACCAAATGGCGGCTCGCATGCATGGGAGCCACCATGACTATTTTGACCTCCCAAACCCTCCCAAACATGGATTTCTATGTTTTTAAGGATTATTTCTTCCAAAGACCTCCCTAACTGTTTTGAGGTTATCCCTAAACGCGTTTAAGTGGTTATTAACTGCGGATAACGTTTAAACATCAGTTCTTATCCAAAAACACGTTCAAAATCCTATAAATAGAAGCCTAGGGTCTTCTTTCAAGAGGATCTGAAATCTAAGGGCGAGGTGCTGTCTAATTGAATAGTAGACCACGAATTTCAGAGGAGAATCAGCGAATCTTGGCGAACTTTTTCATAAAGAAAAAGCCTTCGAAAGATTTGAGATTCTCTCCCCCTCCTTCCTCTGGATTAAACTTGGTTTTAATCTCGAGAAGAGCCACAATCTCGCTTGGTCGTGATTGTCGCTTCCGTAATTATTTCCTTTGTGAAACAAGAGCGTAGTTATACTGTCTATCGAGTTTGATCTGCGGTGGTCCACGAACTAACGCGTCCCTAGCACAAGCAAAGATCCCACCCAAAACAGCGGGAGATAAACTACTGCTGCGTTTTGTTTGATAAATTTGTAATCTTTAATTTTGTTGTAAGAAGATCTTATAAAAAGATCAACTTTTCTTTCAGTTTGAACTTATAATCGATAAACGGTGTAACAGGTTTGAAATCAATGGAAAAAGCAACTTTTGACGAAAATATGGTGATCCGTTTCCTTAAAAGTAGCTTCTGAAAATGGTTGTGGATGAGGTTCGCCAATAACCATCATGGGTAAGGTTTGCTAATAATGACTACAGGCGAAGTTCGTCAATAACGGCCATAAGTGTTTGGCAGAATGAGTGACATAGCCCATGTAGGCTATTGGGCAAAACTCGCTATTTCTTGGGCAACATTCACCACGACTTTGGCGAGCTTCACTGTGGCTTTGGCTTCGACTTCGACAAACATCGCTATGACTTCATCGAACTTTGCTGTGTGTCCTATGTGAACTATTTAGGCAAAGCTCGTTTTGGGTGAACCTCGCTAAAAGCTTCACTTTGACTTGGTCTTAAGAGCGAGCTTCATTATAACTTAGGCAAGCTTCACTATGGCTTAGGCGAGCTCCTCTATGGGTATGTACTTGGGACATTTTAATCTGGGCATCCACTTCGATCTGGGCGTCCACTTCTTGAGCATGTATTGGACTCAAGTATCAGAGTTGTGGCGAGTATCAATCCAAACCTCTCGTAACTTAAGAAGTCAATTGTTTGTCTACAATCCTTGAGATGTGGATGACGTGACCCACATAATTCTTTTGGAGAAGTTCACGTAAGGCTTTGAGTGAACTTCACTACTACACTTGTACTCGGCCCAGAGTCCAATTTGAGAATGCCTTTTGACTTGGTATAGAGTCTGACTTGAAGACGCCTTTTGACTCAGCCTAGAGTCCAACTTGAGGATCGACTTAGACTCAGGTCTTTTTTGACTCACATGAGCTGAGCCAGAGTGCATGCAGTCACGTTCGCATGTGACCCGAGCGAACTTCACTGTAGCCTATTATGGGCTTATATTTGAGCCCATCTGAAGCGTTTAGCACATGAATGTTTACTTTTTGGACTCGGACTAAGCACTAAGAGAGAGTATATTTTAAACATCTACAAGTACAAATTTTTAATCAATTATCTATTATACAATTAATTAAGGTACATTCCTAAGTAACCCACCAACTTAAAGAAAAATATCCCAAAATTAGAACTAAAAAGATGAATCAAACAGAAACTATTACGTAGCAAAATTTCACATCATTTAGAATTTAGAACCATCTCCTGCACATTAACATGTGAATGCTTAACAACACTCCATTTGCATCAGCAGTCTTCCAAACTAACTAGTTTTGGTATACCTCTAAGACCATCTATTGTTGCATTTGGATGAAGGATCAAACCTCCATAGGCTTGCTTTGGGGGGGGGATGACGTAGGAGAGCTCAAGACGAGCTCGAGATCCAGAGTTGCAGGCAAGCACGAGGGTCTTTAGGCGAAGTCGACGACGACTTGTAGGTGAAGGCGAGCTTCGAGCAAACGAGGCTCGAGCAGACGAGGATCGAGCTTCGAGTTCAGATGAGGGTAACGAGGTTCGAGTTCAAACTGACGGGCTGACGAGGTTCGAACACGGGCTGACGAGGTTCGAACACGAGCGGATGAGGTTCAAGCTCGAGGAATCCACGGGTGACGCGGCTCCGCGTAGGCGAGCTCCTCATAGGCTGTCGACAGCTAGTCGACAGCTCAGCTAGGGTTTCCCTTATAAAAGGGAAACCCTATGCCCTAGCCCCGCTATTTTTTCTTTCTCCCTTCTTCGTGCATTTTCTCTAGACGATGGTGGACCCAAAATCGCAGCAGTGATTTTCTCTTTTTCTCCTTCGTGGAATTTTTCTCCAGCTCTCAAACGAATTTTGAGGGGAGATTTAAGAAAGGGGGTTGTTCATTTAAGAGGGGTTTCCCAGCTCTCAGATTTGAGGAGGTATTAAAGGGGATTCTCAAGAGCATTAAATAGGGATTATTCCCTTTGAACTATTAACACTGTAGCTACAGTGTTTGTATTAAGAGATCTCAGTTTGGGATCTGCTCTGAGATTTGTAATTTCTTGTTGATTAATAAGAAATTAATTGTGTGGCTCCCGAGGACGTAGGCAGTTGACGAAACTCGTTAAATCTTGGTATATTTTTTCTATACTGTGTTTTTGCTGTCTTAGGGGTTTTTGGTATAAATTCCCAACAACTGGTATCAGAGCGTGAAATGATCTAATGGAAATCAGATTTAAGTGGGAGTCATAGCCACAGATAAAGAAAAAGTAAGACTTGAGAAGTTTGATGGAACAGATTTTAGATTCTGAAAAATGCAGATAGAGGATTATCTGTATTAGAAAAATCTGTATCAACCACTATCGGGGAAGAAGCCGGAGTCGATGAAGGAGGATGAGTGGAACCTTTTAGATAGACAAGCTCTCGGAGTTATCTGATTGACGCTGACTCGTAATATTGCGTTCAACATAATGAAGGAGAAGACCACAGCGGGTCTTATAGCAGCACTCTCAAATATGTATGAGAAGCCATCAGCCGCAAATAAAATTCATTTGATGAGGCGATTATTCAATTTGAAAATGACGGAAGGCACATCAGTAGCACAACACCTTAATAAACTCAACACGGTCACAACCCAATTAAGTTTAGTTGAAATTAAGTTTGATGAGAAAGTTCGGGCGTTGATACTTTTGTCTTGCCTACCAGAGAGTTAGAATGCTACAATCACTGCTATGAGTAGCTCGTCGGGAAGCAACAAGTTAAAGTTCGATGACGTTCGTGATGTGGTTTTCAATGAGGAGATCTGATGGAGAGAGTCGGGTGAAGCTACAACATCTTCAGTATTGCATACAGAGTCAAGAGGTAGAAATTCAACCAGAGTGAACGGATGAGGAAAATCAAACTACAGAGGTAGATCAAAGGACAGGAGATCCAAGTCAAGGAATCCAAGCAACAGCTCGAAGGCTATCGAGTGTTGGAATTATGGAAAGACTGGGCATTACAAGAATCAATGCAAGAGTGCACAGAAGGAGAAGGAGGCGAAGGAAGAGGTGAATATCACTTCCACTTCAGGAGGAGACGACGCATTAAAATGCTCTTTGGAGAGCAAGGAGAAATCTTGAGTGTTAGATTCAGGAGCGTTATTCCTTGCTACTTCTCAGAAAGAATTCTTCGAGAAGTATGTTCCCGGAAATCTTGGATACGTATACCTTGGTGATGATCAACCGTGTGCTATTGTGGGCAAAGGTGTCGTGAAAATTAAGTTGAATGGGTCAGTATGAGAGCTGAGGGATGTCAAACATATTCCCGACCTGAGAAAGAACTTAATATCCATAGGCCAGTTGGCTGGCGAAGGATACACCACGACCTTCCATGAAGAAGATTGGAAGACCTCAAAGGGTGCAATGACGATTGCTCAAGGTAAGAAGACTGGTACCTTGTATATGATAGCAGGTACATGTTGTTTGATCTCAGTTGCAGTAGGCAATGAGACTTCAAAGCTGTGACACCAGAGACTCGGTCATATGAGTGAGAAGGGAATGAAGATCATGCACACAAATGGAAAACTCCCAGGTCTAGAATCAGTTGATTTAGATATGTGTGAAGAACGCATACTTGGAAAGCAGAAGAGAATCAGCTTTCAAACAAGTAGCAGAACCCCTAGGAAAAAGAAGCTAGAGCTTGTTCACTCAGATGTTTGGGGACCAACTACCAAAGCATCCATTGGTGGTAAACACTACTTCGTAACTTTTATTGATGATCACTCTCGGAAAGTGTGAGTCTACTTTCTGAAGCATAAGTCAGAAGTATTTAAGGCTTTCAGGAGATGGAAAGCCATGGTCGAGAATGAGACTGGTCTGAGAATAAAGAAACTCAGGACCGACAATGGCGGTGAGTATGAAGACACCGAATTCAAGAAGTTCTGCTATGAGCACGGGATCAGAATGGAGAGAACTGTGCCCGGCACACCTCAGCAAAATGGTGTAGCTAAGCGGATGAACTGAATGTTGACAGAGAGAGCTAGAATGATTCGGGTATAGTCAGGCCTACCGAAGTAGTTCTGGGCAGAAACAGTCAACACAGTAGCTTACTTGATTAACCGAGATCCATCGGTTCCATTGGAGCACAGAATACCAGAAGAGGTATGGTGCGAAAAGGAGATAAAACTCTCACATCTTAAAGTTTTTGGTTGTATAGCTTACGTGCATATTAGTGATCAAGGTAGGAATAAGCTTGATCCTAAGTTCAAGAAATGCACATTCATTGGATATGGTGAAGATAGGTTCGGCTACCGTATTTGAGACAACAAAAACAAGAAAGTGATCAGTAGCAGAGATGTGATATTCAACGAGAAGGTGATGTATAAGGACATGTACAAGACAGATGACTCAGAGAGCGAGTCAACATTTGTAGATGCATATGATGTCCCGAGTAACCTTTTGGAAGAACAAAATGCTGAAGGTCCTCAGCCAGAAGAGACCGTTGGATAGGATGGTATGCAAGAGCCCGACGCACCAGCTCTGATATTGAGAAGATCTTCACGGCCTCCTGTGCCCAACAGGAGATACATGAACTATCTATTGCTAACAGATGGAGGGGAGCTTGAAAGCTATGATGAAGCTTGTCAGGGCGAAGATGCGAGCAAATGGGAGCTTGCCATGAAAGATAATATGAAGTCTCTCATCTCAAACCAGATGTGGGAACTAGCTGAGTTACCCACGGGTAAGAAGGCCCTCCACAACAAATGGGTGTACCGGGTGAAAGAGGAGCAGAACGGCTCCAGAAGATATAAAGCTCGGCTAGTTATCAAAGGATTCCAATAGAAGGAAGGAATTGACTACACCGATGTTTTCGCTCCGGTGGTGAAGCTAAATACTATCAGGACAGTGATGAGTATTGTAGCTATTGAAGATCTTCATCTCGAGCAGTTAGACGTGAAGACGATATTTCTTCATGGAGATCTAGAAAAGGAGATATACATACACCAGCCAGAAGGTTTCTCAGAAGAAAAGAAGAAAAACCTAGTGTGCAGACTCAAAAAAGCTTGTATGGCCTGAAACAAGCCCTAAGACAGTGTTACAGGAAGTTTGATGGTTTCATACACAAGGAAGGTTTCCAGAAGTGCAACACCGACCACTATTGCTACTTTAAAAGATATCAGTTCAGTTATATTATCCTACTACTGTATGTTGATGATATGTTGGTTGCAGGTGCAGATATGAAGGATATCAGGAGTTTGAAGTAGTAGCTGTCAATGGAGTTTGACATGAAGGACTTGGGTCTAACATAGAAGATCCTTGGAATACAAATACGAGAGATAAGAAGAGAAGTCTCTTGTAGTTATCTCAGACGGAGTACATCAACCGTGTTTTACAGAGATTCAACATGGGCGACGCCAAGCCAGTGAGCGCACCCTTGGCCAGCTATTTTTGCTTATCGAAGGATCAGTCTCCTCAGTCAGAAGAAGAGAAAGAGAGTATTGTTAAGGTTCCATATGCCTCAGCCATTGGAATCTTGATGTACGTAATGGTCTATACGAGACCAGACATTAGCCATGTAGTGAGAGTGGTCAGTCGGTTTATGTCGAATCCAAAAAAAGCTCATTGGGAAGTGGTCAAGTGGATTCTGAGGTATCTGCGAGGCACCACACAGAAGTGTTTGCACTTTGGTAAGGGAGAGGCATAAGTGCAAGGGTACATAGATGCAGACTTCGGAGGTGAAGTCGATCACCGAAGAAGCACCACTGACTATGTATTCACTGTCGGAACTATAGCTGTTAGTTGGATGTCATAGATACAGAAGATTGTCACTCTATCCACTACAGAAGCTGAGTGTGTTGCAATAACTGAAGCCAGCAAAGATATGATATGGCTTCAGGGTTTGTTAACAAAGCTGGGATTCAAACAGGAGAATAATGTTCTGCATAGCGATAGTCAAAGTGCAATTCACTTGGCTAAGAATTTCACATTTTATTCTAGAACGAAGCATATTGGGCTTCGGTACCACTTCATCAGGTCCCTGTTGAAAGATGACGTGTTAAAACTGGAGAAGATTCTAGGATGTAAGAATCCAGCAAATATGTTAACAAAGACGGTGACTGTTCAGAAACTGGAGTTGTGCGCAACTTCAGTTGGTCTTCATGCATGAGTGATGAGGGCGGAGCCACATAGGATATGATGCTTGTTGAGATAGCCTGCTGATGTCGGTTTATTCTCCAAGTGGGAGATTGTTGCATTTGGGTCAAGAATCAAACCTCCGTAGGCGAGCTTCGGGGGGGGGGGGTGACGGAGAAGAGCTCAAGATGAGCTCAAGGTCTAGAGTTGCAGGTGAGCACGAGGGTCTTCAGGCGAAGTCGACGGTGACTTACAGGCGAAAGCGAGCTTCGAGCAAACAAGGCTCGAGCAGACGAGGGATGAGCTTCGAGTTCAAACGAGGGTCAAGCTTCGAACGAGATTCGAGTTCGAACCGACGGGCTAACGAGGTTCGAACGCGGTCTGACGAGATTCGAACATGAGTGGACGAGGTTTGAGCTCGAGGAATCCACGGGTGAGGCGGCTCCGCGTAGGCGAGCTCCTCACAGGCTGTCGACAGCCAGTCGACAGCTCAGCTAGGGTTTCCCTATAAATGGGAAACCCTGTGCCCTAGCCCTGCTGTTTTTTCTTTCTCCCTTCTTCATTCGTTTTCGCCAGATGGTGGCGGACCCACAATCGCAACAGCAATTTCCTCTTTTTCTCCTTCGTGGAATTTTTCTCCAGCTCTCAAATGAATTTTGAGGTGAGATTTAAGAAAGGGGGTTGTTCATTTAAGAGGGGTTTCCCAGCTCTCAGATTTGAGGAGGTATTAAAGGGGGTTCTCAAGAGCATTAAATAGGGATTATTCCCTTTGAACTATTAACACTGTAGCTACAGCGTTTGTATTGAGAGATCTCAGTTTGGGATCTGCTGAGATTTGTAATTTCTTGTTGATTAATAAGAAATTAATTGTGTGGCTCCCGAGGACGTAAGCAGTTGCCGAACCTCATTAAATCTTGGTGTATTGTCTCTAAACCATGTTTCTGCTGTCTTAGGGGTTTTGGCGTAAATTCCCAACATCTCTTGCATATAACTCTGTTAAAAGAAAAAATCTTCAACGTGTTAGTACCACAACTAAAAGCTATAATAGATTCAGGCAAGTTTCTCTTAATGTCAAGCTTACCTTTTGACCTTTTAGCTCTAGTAGCTACAAGAAGCTCAATATAATCTTTTGATTTTCCATACTGAAAATATCGTTCAATATTCTGCAACTATCCTAACATAGTCATCCACCAAGTAGGTGCATCATTCTACAAAGAAAAATTGCAATTAATGATTCGATCTTTTACATCAAAACTTTTCAAAACTAATATGTATTCCAAAAATAAATTTAAATGAATCTAGTGTTAGTCTTTGTCCCATCTTCATTAGAGTTTTCATTATCGATGATAAAATCAAATAACTCATCTAGCGGGAGAGGAATTAGATTGAAGTTGGAAGTGACTGTGCAATATGATCATTTAATATGGCAACATAATTCTTTATCAGGTTCATCATGAGTTTCTTCACCCTTTCATACCACTATATGGAAGGGGCAAATAAAATTATTAGGAGTGCTCAGTCTAAGAGGATATTTTACATATTAAAAGTAGTCTCTCTTTTTCCAAACATGGTTTAATTTTTTATAGCAGTGGTCTTGACGATCTGAACTAATTTTTGGTATCCCGTGGACTTCAATAAATTTCATGGTTACGTCTTCATATTACTATAAGTGTTTGTTTTGCTCCAATGTGCTCGTATGATCATATGCAGTATGATATGCATTCAAATTTATGTAAAATATCCACTCTGTATCAAGATTAGTAGAGCTTTTGAGATGGTCATACAATGAATAATAGGTCTCTTGAGGAGCCAATGGAGACTTCGTATATTCTGTTAATGCTCTTCATACATAAAGAAGAAAGTGGTTCGAGTTATTGAGGGCAATAATAATCATGATGACCTGAAAATATCCTAAGATTTTTTTTTACAAATGTGGAAGAAAAAAGAGCCCAGAACACTTCAATGTTAAAGCATCAAAAAAAGATACACTTACGGTCATTAGGTTTTTGCTTATAGTCAATATAGGAGACGATAGAATATCAAACTAGTATTAAGCAAAGCTCAGAATGTCTGCTAAGAACATGTCATTATCACCTTATAGACCTAACAGAACTTGATAATGCCTCTCATGTTCAAGAGGCATTTAAAGCATGTACAGAAGAAAACCCGACTCAAGAAATATACAAGTTAACAAGAAGTTTGCGCAGGCTAATCTGTTTAGTTTTGAGCATAACTTAATCTATTTGCAAATCAAGATACTTTACATACCTCTTGCTGCTACTTACACAACTGACAATTACCATATATAATGTATTACAAGAACCAAGATATAATACTAGGCGCATATACCCTCTCAAGTAATGCTTAAGTTAGATTTTTATGAAAATAAACCAAGAATGCAGAGACCGAATTCTAGTTACAGGATGCAGTTTAAACTATTAGAAAAAGGGTCAAGCTCAGAGGCTAAATAACCCAAACTGAAAGCATATGTCCCTATTTGAGTCATTATAGCTCCCCTTCTCACTTCTCTCATCACTCAATTTCCTAAATCTCTCGCTCTCTCCAAATTCTCACTCGCTACTCCGCAACAACTTTATAATGGCAACAATTTGCCCACCTTCTCAGCTTGAGAAGAAACCACGTGGAGTTCCTACAATGAGAAGGGGCCAGTAAAAGCCATGGTTTTTAATGAAGTATTCTCAGCTCTCACTGTTACTCGTTTTCTCAGAGATGAGAAAAAAATGGAAACAAGAAGAAGAAGGAAGGGAAGAAGAGGAAGATAGAGAAATTCTCAATATCCAGTGCTTCACAAATAGAAAAATTCTCAATATCCAGTGCTTGACAAACTCTAATAATCATTTCACAATCATCTAATTAAAAAAGATAATTGCAAGTTGAATGCATGAACAATTTACAACCTGGAGCTAAGCTATCACAGGCTTAGAGTTAAGAAACCAAATTTACCTCGTTGTCTCTGCTAGATTGAATGTGTGCTAAGAAGCCAAAAGCATAAAAAGTACCTTAAAATGCTGCTAGAAGAGATTTGTTAGTATGCTTTCTCCTGATTGCACTTTTCACCTGCTTGCCAGGTTCACTTTCAACAGATAGGAAAGGCAAAAGAAATAAATCAGCAAAGAGGAAAACTGAAAATAATATATCAACTTTCATAATCATGTAAGAATTACGACAATTACAAAAAGAAATGAAAAGAAAAGAAAATTTGCAAAACTTTGAGAGAGATATAACAGATAAAAAGTAGAACAGAACAATATAAGCACATAATTTCAGAATTCGGGCAAGCATATATGAGAAGAGCATTTTCTTAAAATTTCTTACCTGTCAAAAACTTTAGTATCTATTGTCAGTCCTCTCTATTACCAATATAGTATTACATGGTAATGAAAAAAGAAATAACTTAAATCAACATTACATGCCTCAACCCCAGACAACATGTACACCAACAAATGTAACCCCAGTAAACCCACAAAAATGAGTCCAGGCAAACAACCAATAGGAAAACGCAAGCTCTTTTAAATCAATATTGTTACTGCTCCCCTCCACCTGGAACAACTGCAAAAATATTTGTTAAAAGTTATTTGCGCTTTCTTAGATTCAATGACCCTCAACAAGTATATGTGACGATATAGAAGTATTTTCTACGGAGTTTGATAAATCGTGAATGTTTTTACAGTTCCAATACATGAAAATTAAGTTTATTGTTATATCTTGGCAAAGAGAAGGTACATGGAACAACAAGAAATGTATACGGAAAACTAGAGATGTATAGTAATATTTTTGACGTTAACTTTAAAGATTCGGAGGGCTAAGTATGAAAAGTCAGGAGTAATATGCAACACAAGTATAGTGAGGGTTGCACAAAAATTCCATAAAAAAATTCCAAATTTTAGTCTAGAAAATTAAGTATTTATAAATGCGTGCGGAAATTAGGCTCTAATGAACGAGGGCTTATTTGGTTTGAAGCCCAAACTACGGTGTCTTAAGTGGTCTTTTTTGCAAATTCCAAATTAGCTTAGCTCTAGCTTACCTATCTGCCACGAGTGACAACTGACTTTTATTATTGGGTATATGCAGGAAGGCCCGTTTCATCAATATTAGATTTTTATTTTTTCCTATATATGCTTCGTACACAAACATTTTACTCTTGCAATTTTTTTTTTTCATTTTAGGTGAAGGCAAAATTTATCTTCGTGGCATTTGTACTATTATTATGTTCAACTAATTTCCGAAAATTTATACTCATATTGAGGATTGAGAGTGAAAGATAAGACATTAACTATTTCCATGTACTTATAGTGATCAAATAAGATGCTGAATGCATGCAATATTTTTTTTTTATCAGTGATCAAAAGGGGATAGGGCATTATCATATCATGAATGAATTAAATATAATTGACAGGTTAATCTTTACCTAAATAGGAAAAGCACATGATCATTAAACTTTATGGCTATGTTTGGACTAGGGACTAGTTTTATCCTGAGATTAATTTAACTCACTTTAGTCCTGGGATATAATAATCCTGGGGATTATAGTGAGTTAAGTTTTTAATAATTGGTTTGGTTCAATTTATTATTAACATTCCTAGTACATATGCCATGGTTGGAAACATGTCATTATAAAGTGGTATATTTTTAGAACACAGTAGTAAATGCCCACGATGCCCTTCTACCTATCTAAAATGATTTTAACCGAGTCTAAGGCAATTTGTGTACTATTTCTTAGCATTTGGACAACGCTCAATGCAAAATATTTTAATCGAACAATACAAAATCACAATACACATTGAAGCTATAATTAAAGTAATCTAATTAGAATGAATCAACGAGCATGCTTTGAGAATGAGTATGGATAGTGGTCATGCTTAACTTCAATAAGATACTAAGTTACATCTTTACCAAAAAGAACAGATAGTTGAAGACCAACACTAACAGTAATATGCGGAAGCAATTTCCATTGAAACAAGCAGTTCCTTGATAAAATGTCAGTTTGTCTTTATAGGTTTTGTTTTCCCATGCTCAAACTGGTCACTAGAGATTCTGATCGTTTCGTTCTGATCACAATTAAGTGCCATCAGTATCTCAAACTATATTTTGATCTCTAAAACACATACCAACCCCCATGATAATTCTAAAAGTCCATTTGCCATGAAACGGCACTCAACTTCTGCAGTAAAATGAGTAATAATAAGTTTTTTGTACCCTTACTAGTAGAAAAACATGTATTCTAGACGGAATATTCTAGCTAGACGAAATTTTTTCCGTCTAGAATGATATTAAACTAGACGGAAAATTTCCGTCTAGGATATTCCGTCCAGAAAAAAGTATTCTAGACGGAAATTTCCGTCTAGAATTTCCGTCTAGAAAAATGTATCCTAGACGGAAATTTCCGTCTAGGATACATCCTAGACGGAATTTACCATTCTAGACGGAATTTACTGTCTAGAATGATCAGTCCACGATTTCGTCCCAAAATTTCGTTTCCCCGCCTAAATAAAACCCTCAAAACTTTTATCGCCTCTTCAAATCTCCTTCCTCCACCAAAAATTTTCTCTCTCTCTCAAACTTTCCCCTCCTCCACGGCTCGCCAATCTCAATTTCAATGGAGGCGAGGCTCTGCTGGCTCTGCAAGCTCTGCTGGCTCCTCGAAAATTTGTCTCCTCCGCAAGCTCTGCTGGCTCCTCGAAAATTTGTCTCCTCCGCAAGCTCTGCTGGCTCCTCCAGGACGCCACCCAGCCGAACCCCTAACCCTAACCCTAACCCTAGCTCCGTTCCCCTCCGCTGCGACCTCGATGACCTCTACTCGCTTTGGCTCGCCAGCGGGTCTTCGATCGGAGGCCCCTTCAGTACCTTGTCGGCTACGAGCATTGGAGGGACCTGGTCCTCGTAGGTAGAGATGGGGTCTTGATCCCGAGGCCGGAGACGGAGATGGTCATTGATCCGAAGGAGGAGCTTCAACTACCATCACCTCCTCAGGTCATTAGATCTTCGAGGACCGGGGCGATGCCGCCTTTGTTCCTCCCCATTAATAGGTATCCCTGCTTCAAAATTTGAAATTTTTTATGTTAAATTGAGATGGGTCTTTTGTCTAATTAATTGGTTCGAATGATTTTGGCCTGTTTTGGTTGGTTTGGATTTTAGAAATGGGTGCATTGTGCCTCTGGAACTTGATGGGTATTTTGTAAAAACAGAAAAGTTTGGATGTTGATGTGTATTATTTGAACACGATGCGTCTGTGGAATTGCAAATCTGTGGCCTGGTATGTCATTTAGGAGCAAATCATTGAGGTAACAAAGCAAAAACAAGCCTCTAAATATGAAAGGGTCTTCCTCTATTTGATTGATTTTAATGACTTTGGCAAGTGTTGGTTAGTTTAGCTTGTCGAGATGAATGTGTTATGTGTTAGGAACATGATGGGTTTTTTCTGCTGTGCAAGGAAGGAAAAAACTCACTTAAAACAGAAAAGGAAATCATTTTCACAATCTATTAATCAGTGTTCTTATCTTGTGTATGTGGAGGGAGTCCCCAAAATATGGAATCACTATGGCATCCTTACCAGGTATTAAAATCAATACATGCATGCAAAAGGATGGATCCTCACCAGGTATTGAAATTAATACACGCATGCACAATTATGTATCACATTTATTATAGTATTACTGTATTAGTGCATAAGGCCTTCATTTGCTCCCCATAATTTAACATAATATCGGTCTAAGTTATCAAACAACTGGAAATAAGGCCTCCATCTCTTCAAATAAATACTTCAGATAAGAATCTCATTATTGCAATAAATTAGGATGACAAACTTATGGAACAAGTCCTTGAGATGGAAAAGATCCCTACAACCGTAGATTGAACACATTCAAGACAGCCAACTAAGCCATCAGTTTATTCATTTTTATAATAAGATGAATCATTCACAACTAAGGCTTCTAACAAGGCATATTTTGTTATCAGTTAAAAGGCTATTTTGTTTATGTGTTAAAAGGCTAGTTTGTTACGCAATGATGTACCACTTACCATCTTGAATTCATATGACCTTATCCATCATTTTTATAACTATTTAAGTAAGATTTAATTTGCAGTGCTCTAATTGATTGGTTTCTCCAGGCTTTGGATGACATGGATATTGAAATTATGAGGAACACTCTGTACAAGGCATACCTTGAGGATTTCTACAAGTTTTGCCAGGTATTCTGTGTTCTATCGTTCATAAGAAAGAGTAATTTTCATGCTGTTTGATAATTTTGGTTTGTGTTGTTGCAAATAGAAACTTTTCATGCTGCCTGATGATTTTGGTTTGCGTTGTAGCAAATAGAAACTAGGTGGTGCGACTGCTGAGATCATGTCTGATCTCCTTGCATTTGAAGCTGATAGAAGAGCTGTCATGATATGTACACATTTAATTTCCTAGGTGTCTACACATTTCATTTAAATTGCATATATTCTATCAAGTTGTCTTTTTATAAAACTTTCTAGCAAGTTTGATTTATGGCATTCTTTATACATGCATATTAGTTCTTACAGCAACCTGGATTCTTTAGGTGTAAAGTGTATTCTCACCAAGTTACCTGATGAGAATAGCGTTGTTATGAGAAATAGGCGATCGATCTTTATACTTGTTAGGTTGATGCGATTAAGAATAAGGTTTATTACATTTCTGTACCCTGAATAATTACAGTTAAAAGGGTTTTATATATTTTTCTTGATAGTTCCATATGTTGCCATTTGTTTTCAACTTTAAAGGATGCTTTTGTTTATCTACATGTAAATTTATCTTGGTTAATGTTCTGTTGAGATTCGAGACGCTTAAAAGTGTTGATTTGGGTAAAACTATTATGACTTTTTATTCCTATAGGTGAGGCAAATTTTTCAGAAGTTTGAATGCAGAGATCGGGTTGATGGAGGAATTATGCGTAATGTTGTGCGATGGAGCATACGAAACCTCTTGTAAATAACTTATGTAAAAGTTTGTAAATAATTTATGTAAACGTTTGTAAATAATTTATGTATCTCTCTACTATTTTGGTGAATGTATTATTTGAATATAATTGGATTTGATATTAGAATTAATTAGATTATGTTGGATAAGAATATAATTTTTTGTTATTCAATATTGTGTACATACACTCAAAGTAGATTCTGCAAAAAAAAAAAAAAAAAAAAACTACTGTAGCAAAGTATCCTAGACGGAAATTCCGTCTAAGATGCTTAAATTCCGTCTAGAATGCTTTTTAAAAATTAAAAAAAATAAAAAATTTTAAAAAATCAAATTCCGTCTAGAATGAGATTTCTAGACGGAAATTTCCGTCTAGAATACTTATCCTAGACGGAATTTTTTTCCGTCTAGGATAAATTATTCTAGACGGAAATTCCGTCTAGAATAATCCGTCTAGGATGTATTCTAGACGGTTTTGAATTCCGTCTAGAATATTCCGTCTAGGATGTATTCTAGACGGAATTTCCGTCTAGAATACTACATACTAGACGGAAACATACTAGACGCGTATTCTAGACGGAATTCCGTCTAGGATACGTATTCTAGACGGAATTTCGTGTATCCTAGATGGAATTTTCCGTCTAGGATGCCTCATTATTTAGTAGTGCCTAGAACCCTCCCACATCACTAAACCTCATCCAAACATAATACAATTTTCAGAAGTGGATGTTATATCATCATGGATCCTTTCAAATAAACGCGGATTTACCCATATACACTACTACAATATTATTACTGACCATATTAATTTATTAGATTGCTCTTTGACTATATGTTAGTATTATTTATTTTTTGAACAGTAAGGTGTTAGTTTAAGACGTCTCTCTCTTCCAAGTGATGATCGTAACCTCGTTACTTAAGTTATACTAAATAAGCCAGGGATGAGGACTTGATAGTTGCACGATAATTTAGCTAGTTTAGTTCCTCAAAGCTCCACCAATATAAGGCATAATTGTCCAATGATTGGTATGTATGTTTATATCAGCATAATCTATTGGATAGGATAATTGTAAGTTGGACCAGCTAGTCAGAGCCAGTTCTAATAATGAAACCAGCTGCTTCAGGTATGGTTCATTGGAGAACCAAAATAAGTCTAGAAAGCACTTGAACAGAAGCTGGTGTTAGATCTAATAATTGAGATCTAAACCATAAAGCCATGATTTAATTCAAAGAGATTAACAAGAATCAAAAGGTGTGGAAGCATATACCTGAATCCATTGAAGAAAACTTGATTAAGGTTTTGATGATCTTCTAACCTTAGGGTTTCTCTCTAATGATTCTCTTTAGATGGGGATAAGAGAATGAGAGTGGCTCACCCTAGATTAGGGACCACAACCCCATATATATAGGTGTTGTACATTTACAATTTGGCCCCTCATCAAATCAAAATTACAACCTGGTATCTGCACATATAACCCCATGACTTATTTAAATACCCATTAATCCAAATTAATCGATCACTTTAGTGGGTTATCCTGAAAGATAGCAATACACATTGATAATCATATGTGCCCACAAATAGATTTATTAGATTAAATCCAATAATCTCCCACTTGGGCACCATATGATTCCTTAAATTGTGTATAACCTTATGAGCTCAAAATTGCTATCACTGAAAAAATATTTCCGAATAATCTCGTTCATTGACTATATCAATATAGGATCAAAGCGGGCCACATTTATCATAACTAAACTCATCAATGATCACATATACCAATACAATCAAACGACATAGATCAAACATGGATGTGCAGCATGAAAATTACATGCAATGTGATCAGTACATGTCTATTTTTAACTGGTCCTCCTTTAGTGAGGTCAAAAACAAACATAATGTAACAGAGTGTCTTAACTGAATACTTTATTCTGATCAGACAATACAACCGAACATAAAGCACCATAATTATAAACTCTCACTAAATCATGATATCCTCAAATAATATCATACCCATATGAGGAGTATGCTCATGAAAGACCTTGGGTGGCAATCCCTTAGTAAGAGGATCAGCTATCATGGAGTTTGTCCTAATGTGCTCTATAGATATCTGTCCACTCTGTACCATTTCTTTCACAACCAGGAACTTAATGTCAATATGTTTTGACTTAGTTGAGCTCCTGTTGTTATTGGAATACATTACTGCAGATTTATTGTCATAATATAACCTTAGTGGTCTTTCCATATTTTTCAAAATGCGCAGTCCAGTGACAAAATTTCACAACCATATTCTATGAATAGATGCCTCATAGCAAGCTATAAATTCTGCTGCCATAGTGGAGGAAGCTACAAGTGTCTGTCTAACACTTTTCAATGATATAGCTCCTCCTGCTAACATTTAAATGTAGCCTGATGTAGACTTTCTGCTATCTTGGCATCCAGCAAAATCAGAATCAGAGTACCCATTGACCTCCAGCTGTTCTGATTTTTTGTATGTGAGCATATAATCTTTTGTTTTCTGAAGATACCTCATAACCCTTTTGACTGCTATCCAATGATCCATACCAGGGTTGTAAGTATCTACCTAACATCCCAACAATGTACGTAATATCCGGACGCGTACATACCTGAGCATACATTAGACTTCCTACAGCCAAAACATAAGAAATCTTCTGCATTTTCTGAATTTTAAGGTTACCTTTAGGGCACTGATTGAGACTAAACTTGTCTCCTTTAGCAACAGGAGTATCTCCTGGTTTGTAGTCTTGCATGCCAAACCTTTTAAGTACCTTATCGATATAACTCTTTTGTGATAATCCAAGAATACCCCGAGAGCGATCTCGATGTATTTGGATTCCTAATATAAAAGAGACGTCCCCAAGATCTTTTATCTCAAAATTCTTTGATAGAAATCTCTTGGTTTCGTGCAACATGCATATATCATTAATGGCAAGCAATATGTCATCGACATACAGAACCAGAAAAATAAACTTACTCCCACTGAACTTGTGATATACACAGTCATCAACAATGTTCATCTCAAAACCGAACGAGATAATTATTTGTTGAAACTTATAATGCCATTGACGAGGAGCTTGCTTGAGTCCATAGATGGATTTTTTTAATTTGCAAACCATATTCTTCGGGTCTCCTGACACAAAGTTTTCTGGTTGCACCATATAAATCATCTCATCAATGTCGCCATTGAGAAATGCAGTCTTAACATCCATCTGATGTAACTCAAGATCATAATGAGCAACAAGTGCCATGATTGTTCTGAATGAGTCTGTTGATGAAACCAGAGAGAAAGTCTCTGTATAATCAATGTCTTCCTTTTAAGTCAAGCCTTTAGCTACAAGACGTGCCTTATACCTCTCTACATTACCATTTGCATCCCGCTTGGTTTTAATTATCCATTTACAACCAATTGGTTTTGCACCTTCTGGCAATGGGACAAGTTCCCAAACCTTATTGTCTTGCATAGACTTGTACTCTTCATTCATGGCATCAATCCACTATTGAGAGTTAGAACTTTTCATGGCCTGAAGGAAGTTGATTGGATCATCTTCCAATATTCCATTACTTTCCTCATGTTCTTGGAGAAACACAATATAATCCTCCGGAATAGCATTTCTCCTTTCTCTCGTGGATCTCCTTAATGGCATTGGTTCTTGAGGTTGTTGAGTTTGTTCTTCTTGAACAGGAAGTTATTCAACATTGTCATCTTGAGGTTCCGGATTTACTTCTTGAGCAACAACAGGTATAGTAACCTGAATATTATCAAAAGTAACTGTATGGATTGGATCTGAAGCCAATTCCTCCTCAAAAGCAATATCTCTGATCTTATTTCTCCCCCCAAACTCAACATCCTCAAAGAATATTGTTGTTCCCGTCTCAAAAATATTTGTTAGTGTGGGATCATAGAACTTATAGCCCCTAGAGCGTTCAGAATACCCAATAAAGTAGCTACTAACTGTTTTAGAGTCCAATTTCTTTTCATTTGGCCTATAAGGCCTTGCCTTAGTTGGACATCCCCAAATATGTAAGTGCTTTAAACTGGGCTTTCGACCAGTCCGAAGCTTATAAGGTGTTTTAGCAACTGCTTTACTTGGTACTCTATTTAGAATGTAAGCTGCTATCTTATGTGCTTCTCCCCAGAGAGACTCTGGTAAAGAAGAATGAGCAATCATATTTCTTACCATATCCTTAAGAGTCCTGTTTCGTCTTTCAGCTACACCATTCATGCAAGGTGAACCTGACATGGTGTACTGTGAGACGATACCGCATTCCTCTAGGTATCTAACAAATGGTCCTGGACGTTGTTCACCTGAACCATCATATCTGCCGTAGTACTCACCACCACGATCAGATCTAACGGTTTTAATTCTTCTGTTGAGTTGATTCTTAACTTCAGCTTTATAGGCTTTGAACATGTCCAAAGACTCAGATTTTTCATGAATAAGATATATGTACCCATAACGTGAGTAATCGTCTATGAATGATATAAAATATTATTGACCATTCCAGGATGCCGTATGGAATGGCCCACAAATATCTGTATGTATCAATTCTAAGACATCCGAAGATCTGTTTGCACCTAATGTCTTAACTTTGGTCTGTTTTCCCTTGATACATTCAACACATACGTCGAAGTCTGAAAAATCAAGGGAATCCAAAATGTCATCAGACACAAGATGCTCAACTCTACCTTTTGAGATATGACCCAAGCGCTTATGCCATAATGTTGCCGAATTTTCCTTATTTAATTTACGCTTAGTACCACGTGATTCCACATGCAAAGTTTCATTATAAGAAGCAATTGTATCAAGCAAATATAGGTTGTTATAAGTACTCAAGTAACTAGTTCCCACAACATTTGAATAAAAAGATAAACTGAATTGATTATTTCCAAATGAACAAGGATAACCTGATTTGTCCAATACAGAAACTGAAATCAAATTTCATCTAAAAGACAGTACTACAAAAGTATCTTTTAAGTCCAAATAAGAACCAGTTCCTAATAGCAACCTAAAATTCCCAATTGCTTCCACATCTACCGATTGACCATCGCCCACAAAGATGTGTCTTTCAACATCACTTGGCTTTCGGTAGCTCAGGCAACCCTACATAGAAACACTTATGTGAGTAGTAGCACCAGAGTCTAACCACCAAGTGGTACTGAAGCTAAATTAACCTCAGAACATACCAAAGTAAGGAACGTACCCTTATTAGCACGCCAGACGTGATATTTGGTACAATCCTTCTTTACGTGTCCAGACTTGTTATAGAAGAAACATCCCTGATTATCCTTATGTTGTTTCTTCTGAACTGGACCTTTAGCAGCTTCATTATCATTCTTTCTTTTCTTACCCTTATCCTTAGAGGCATAGGCCAAATGTGCACTTTCAGTCTTATCTTGCTTTAACCTATCTTCTTCTTGCACACAGTATGAAATAAGCTCATTTAGAGTCCATTTTTCCTTTTGACATTTATAACTGGCCTTTAACTGATTGAATTGTGCAGGAAGAGATAACAAAACCAGATGCACCAATAACTCATCATAAAAATCGAGTTTAAGTGCCTTAAGCTTTGAATCAATATGAGACATTTCCATAATGTACTCCCTGATATTTCCTTTGCCCTTTTACTTCATTAAAATCAAGCGAGCTAAAAGCGTGCTTGTTTCTACCTTATCGTTTTTCGCAAAACGCTTCTCAATTTCGGCAAGGAAATCTTTAGTCTTAGTAATCCCTTCGGATTCTATGCCCCTGAAGGCTTCCGGAACGCCGCGCTGAATGATCATAAGACTCATGCGATTTGAACGCTCCCACTTCTCATACTCCTTCTTTGCATCAAGGGTGCTATCCGCATTGAGTGGTTGAGGTTGTTCAGTTCTTAATACATAGTCAAGATCCAACAATTAATATGTTCTCTTTCCAAACCTTGAAATTTGTCCCATTTAGCATGGGAATGGAGTTGATGTTAGCAGAGATTGTTGCAGCAGATGCATTAGCTGAAATAAAATAAAAAAATGCTCACATTAATAACCATAATTAGTAATCAATAAAATTCAAATAATGACAAATCCCATCTCAAGATATCTGGCACAACATTAATATCAAGTCTTTGGATAGTAATATTAACTTGTAAGTGATACCTTGTTGCAATGATCAAACATTGACAATAACTCATGTCAAATAATGAAACTATCTTTGGATCGATTCATTATTCACATGTAAACCTTATAATTATCACACGTTTATCATCGCAGATGTGTATGCAGTCTAAATAAATATTAACCTTCCTTTTGGCCGATTAAATATTAACACGAAAGCATACACACAAACATCTCACATTCCTCATGAACAATCTACACAAGAGAGGTTACTTTGGCAACTTCTTGTTTCAATTAATCAATTAGAGTGAGAGACAACCGTAATACCTTAGTGTCATAATATTTGAATTAAATAATTGATTAACTACCAAATTAGATTTAAATTAAAAGGTTTTAATTTAAATCAACTGAATTTCCAAAAAACTTAATTGTTGTCTTATAGCTTAATTAGGGCCCATAACTTAATTGAATAAATTAAGTATACCAAAGTGGACCCATGAAAAGCCGAGGCTTAACAATAGTGAACACGAAAATCACTTGACTTTGAACGTGAGGTTCGTCTGTATTGAGTACGAGACTCACCTAAGAACGAACGCAAGGTTCGTCTGAAAATGAACTTGATGTTCAACTTGAGAACGAACGCAAGGTTCGTTTTGAAAATGAACGCAAGGTTCGACTTGAGAACGAACGCAAAGTTCGTTTGAAAAACGAACGCGAGGTTCGACCTGAGAATGAACGCAATGTTCAACTTGAGCACGAACGCAATGTTCGTCTGAAAACAAACGCGATGTTCGACCTGAGAATGAACGCAATGTTCAACTTGAGCACGAACACAATGTTCGTCTGAAAACGAACGTGATGTTCGACCTGAGAATGAACGCAATGTTTAACTTGAGCACGAACGCAATGTTTGTCTGAATCGAGCACGAGGCTCGCCCGAGAACGAACACGAGTTTCGTTTGAGAACGAACGCAAGGTTCGTTTGAAGCTTTCAAGCCTCGCCAAAAATTGATAACCACCTCCTTAATTTCGGCACGTTTTCACGCGCACGAACCCCTTGAGGGTTTAATCTGAAACCGCCACCGCTGAATCAACTCTGGCGAGGAGTTTTGGAGATTGACGACAGATCAAAAAAAACCCCCAAAAAAAGATAATTATTTTTCTGTCGATTTTTGAACTCAAATCATTTAGATCCAAACCTCAAAAATTGAATCAAACACAAAAGAAATAAACTTTAGAGTTCATAATTGCTACAGATCCAAAAATCGAAAGAAAAAACCAAACAAACATGAAATTTTACTGTTCATCCGAAAATAAAACTTTTACTATTCATCCCAAAATAAAAAACTTTACTGTTCATCCGAATAATTAAAAACATTACTGTTCATCCGTGAACCGATCTGAATCAAACACAAATTAAGATCAAAGAACCCTAATTTTAATCTTAATCTCTTAGAACAAATCAATGGTGGCTCTGATACCACTTGTTAGATGTAATAATTGAGATCTAAAGCATAAAGCCATGATTTAATTCAAAGAGATTAACAAGTCAAAAGGTGCGGAAGCATATACCTGAATCCATTAAAGAAAACTTGATTAGGGTTTTGATGATCTTCTAACCTTATGGTTTCTCTCTTATGGTTCTTTTTAGATGGGGATAAGAGAATGAGAGTGGCTCACCCTAGATTAGGGACTATAACCCCATATATATAGGTGTTGTACATTTGTAATTTGGCCCCTCATCAAATCGCAATTACAACCTGGTATCTGCACATATAACCCCATAACTTATTTAAATACCGATTAACCCAAATTAATCGATCACTTTAGTGGGTTATCCTGAAAGATAGCAATACATATTGATAATCATATGTGCCCACAAATAGATTTATTAGTTTAAATCCAACAGTTGGTTCACCTATAAACTAGTCAAATAGAGCGGTTTTCTACAAGCCAACCTGAACCGGATGGTTCACAGCTGGAGCTGACATTTCTAATGAAACAAAAACTGACAAGTGAGAATTGAACCTGTATCATCTCTAACCAAACACCCCGATCATGAATTCATCTTATTAGTTTCAACAATTATGAAAGTGTTAATACACAAGAATTGCGCATAGCTACTAACTAAGGGGCTTCTCCTCGTATCTTCTATCAAGCAAACTACAAATGGAACCATAATAAACTGCCTATTTTCTACTTTAATGACCGGTTTATTTCGGACCATTCAAGTGACTAAGAAAAATTAGTAATGCAAAATTGGTAGAAGCAGCATGCCTAATTTGTAAGGTTATCCAACTAATCGGAGATAGTGAGTCAGTAGATGGATTCCTTAATCAACAGGAAGAGGCTCAGGCTCTGCTATTATAACTTGTTCAACAGTCATGCTTAAATTGAAAGCAATAATTTAAATGCTAAGACCACATTTGTATATGAAACATAAGAATTTTCATATGAAACATGGCAAAGATGAATGCACTTAAAATCAAACTTAGAAAAGAATGGAATTTGTATGTGAAATAGTAAAAAGACCTAATCCAAAATGCTATTATCCACATAACTGCATGTATGCAAAGCTGATTGAGATAGTACTAGTAGGGGTGGCAATTTATGACCCGACCCATCAACCCGACCCGACCCGACCCGTTTATATTGGGTATGGGTTAAGTTATATGGGTCGGGTCATAAACGGGTCAACCCGAACTAACCCATTTATTAGATGGGTAAATTGGTTGACCCGCCTGACCCGTATATCCCAATCAGGTGACCCGTATAACACCGACCCAAGATGCTTCGTCTCTCAAACGAAGCCCTTCGTCTCCGGAAAAAAACTCATCGCCTCCGCTCTCTACCCGAGCTCATCTCCAATCTCTCTCCTCAAGCTCATCTCCAATCTCTACCCTCGAGCTCATATCCTCAAGCTCATCTCCGATCTCTCACCTCAAGCTTGAGCCGCACCTTTGATCTCCTCTCTCCTGAGGGCCTGTGATCTCCTCTCTCCTCGAGGGCAAGCGCCACCTTCGAATTTCTCTCAAGTGCTCAAGGATCAGATCAGAAACCCTAGATAGGTAATTTTCAGCCCCGATTTCTAAATTCTAGGTTAAAATTAGGAGAATAAGATCTAGCTTGATTTTGTGATTGCAATTTTGTTGATTTTTTGAGGAATTTAGTGTCGGTTTTGGGGAATTTAGTGCCCGTTTTTTGAGTAATCTAATGAGCTGCCTTATACCAGAATATACGTAATAGCATACTCTGATATTGCAAAAGCAGAAGAACAAGAACTAAATATGGCATCCATGTGATGGTAAAAGCTGGAATTTGGAAGAAACTTTGGCATCTCGAGCATCATTTGTAATATCGAATTGGACTTACAGAAGTATTTTGTTAAGTGAGTATTTATCTCTAACAATTTGAGAAGGAAACTTGAATTTTTACATAAGCTATATATATTATTCAACATTTGTTACTTGATATGCAAAGAAATATAAATCCTGTAGTTTCGTAACCTGGAAATTGAATAGCTCTACTATTCCAAATTGCGAAAGTTTTCATCTATTGACTTGAAGGAGATTCATTAATCTACCAAACAGGACAAACTCACAAAAGAGACATATCAATGGCAATCCCGAATACAACAATGCTTACGCAAAAATCTAATGCAATGACAAATGAAAATTTTAGGTCGAGAACCTCTTCATTTTCAGTTAGAAATCACTAAATTTAACTTTAAAAATTAATATTAGGCGAAAATTCGTAACTAAAAAAATAGGGAGGGGGGGAATCCTGTCAGAATTTTAAACCTAAAAAACTAAGTTTGAAGGAAATGCTGAATTTTTACCTAAACTATCATTTTAGGATTCATAATGGAATCCAAAACAAACAATGTAAAAGCCAAAATAAAATGTGATGACGTGGGCAATCACTTTCCATTTGGCATCATAAATACTCAAGTTTACTCCAAACATCCAAACAACCCCTTCATTTGTCAGAACTATGTTTCTTTATCTTATTATGTACATGAACCTGTTACCTGATGCTTCAGGCAGCTTCTTATATCCTATTCTTGTGTAAATCTATTTTCTTGCTTGTCATATAGAACAAACACTTTGTTGAGATGCCTCCTACTCTTCATTATTGAATGGAAGAACTCAGTGCATTCATCACCCTCTACACTCCAACTAATCCTAGCCTTTTCTTGGTAAAAGGACATTTCGGCAGGGTAGCAACTAATTTCATAAATTTATCTAATGCTAGGTTTTCCTTGATTATAAGCACGTAGTTTAGAGGATTACTTTGCAATTGCATTTGAACATAACTCACTTCCTACATAGCTCTTACAACTTGACTGTCGATATGACCATATTCTTTATTATTAAGATCTTTGAATTTGCCCTTGAGATACTTCAACTTTGACACTTACTGAAATATAGTACACCTCTGTATTCTTTGTTGGCCATATCTCCTTGATGACATTTTAAATTTAAAGTGATTAGCCCACATATTAAAAAATATGAATGGGTTTTTAAGCTTGCTATGATCCTTAAAAATTGAAATAATCCCAGGGGAGTAATCAGTAAAAGATGATGGTAAATACTCCACACAGTTAGCATTATAAGAATTAATCCAATCTGAGTTGATTAAGACTCTATCAACTCTATCAATCTTGATCCAAATTGTAGCACTACTTTCCTAATTACTTGACCACGTCAAATGACATCCAGAATGGTTTATAAACTAGGTGACAATCATTCAGCTAATATATATTCTTATGACTGTATATTAAATTTCCCTCCGTCCATTTCTTCTTTTGTTGAGATATTGAATGCTGTTTAGGGTAGCAATAGGTAATAACAAAGTGTTTGTATTCTGATTAAATTCCCAACTGAATCCTGATACACATTATTTTTCCTTTTATTTAGAAGTTAGACTGGTTGATTGTTTCTCATTTGTATAGTTTAATTTGTGATCAAAGTGTTCGTGTTTGGATTGGACACTTTGATGTTAGTTTAACAGTGAAACAAGTTGAATCTCTTCGTATGCCTGTTCTTGACTCCTGAGAGTTTTTGTGTCAGGTTAAAACATTTATAACATAGGAGCTTTCATACTATATTTTTTATTTCAAGACCAAAATCTCATCACAAAGTTATCTGTTTGCTTACGTGCATACTTGTTCAATTATTGGCAAAACGAATTTAGTTTATAACTTTAAATTCTCATAGATTTAGATTCTTCATATCTTAATTTTCATATTTATTTGTATTCTGATTAAATTGCCAACTGAATCCTGATACACATTATTTTTCCTTTTATTTAGAAGTTAGACTAGTTGATTGTTTCTCATTTGTATAGTTTAATTTGTGATCAAAGTGTTTGTGTTTGGATTGGACACTTTGATGTTAGTTTAACAGTGAAACAAGTTAAATCTCTTCGTATGCCTGCTCTTGACTTCTGAGAGTTTTTGTGTCAGGTTATACAGATGAGATTTTAGTTAGATAAATGCACAAGTACTACGTGTATGAGAAAATTCCACTTACTTTCATGACCATTTCATTACAAGTTCAATGTCCTTCACACACATGTTGTAAGTTTGTAGCATTTTCCAACGGTGCATCAACCATTCTGCTTCATCCAGAAGCGCATTACTGTTTTCTTTTTCCTTGTTTTAAAAGTTCCTTTAGCTTCACGTACCGCTAAAACTTTTGTAACGTGCAGGTCCTCGCTATTTCATTGAGGTATTATTCTGGTCATTCATCTCTAATTTGAGGTATGTAATCAATAGTTTACCTTTTTGGTAGCATATTCTAGGAATACTGAAATTACACCAAGTTCTAATATTCTCAGCATTCAATTTTACTTTCTTGTGTTGTTTCCCTCTTTATCAAATTATTTTCGAATAATTTGCAGTTCTTATTCACGAAGTATCTCAGCTACGAAAAGTCACAGCGTGATGAAGAAAGAATTAAACACGTCAAGAAGAAAACAATAGAATATGTAGAGAGCTTGAAATGAACCTGTTTGTGAAATTGGATTTGTTGCAGAGAGCTTATCTGTTTGTGAATCTGTATAGCATTCTAATGGGAGTAATCTTGCTCCAATTTTTTTTTTTTTTTTGATGCGTATGTATGTAGAATGACATTGTAGCCATTCAATATTTTGAAAGAATTTCACTTAAAAGAGTACAATATCTATGCTTGGTTTTGTTTCTGTTTTATTTTTTGATGATGGTTTGTTTATTATTTTGTTTATCTCCAAATGTGCATTGGTTAGAAATTTGCAGTGAACCTTTATAAACATATCAGAAATAGTAACCTGGTTTCTGTGTGCATAAGTCGCTTAAAAGAGTACAATAGAATATGCAAGTTTCTACTACAACCACACTAAATGTTTAGTATTCTCTACCATTTGGGTTATATGGGTTGGGTCGGGTAACCCATTTAATAAACGGGTTGGATCGCATTGACCCATTTATTAAACGGGTCGGGTCGGGTCACACTTATACGGGTCGGGTCAAATTTTATATGGGTCGGGTCGGGTTGGGTCAACCCGTTTGCCACCCCTTCTGTACTAGTAATTTTGAATGATCAACAATTGGTTCCTTACAAATAGGACATTGAAATGCACTACATATCAAATATATAAAAATTTAGACTAGATAGCATTAGCAAAAAAAAAATATCCAAATATCAATACTATCAGCAAAAGATGGCAATAAAATTTCAACAGGTTCATGCTGAGAATGTGTCCAAGACCCTACAGCTTCAAGTTGAACTTTATGTCAAAGCTTTATCTGGTATTGCTGCCTACCCACTTGCATGTCACAAGCCATATATTCAGAAGCTTGTTTATAGAATATCTTCATGTACGAATCAACTATATACTTTGAAGCAAGAACTTGAACAATAATTCCAATTTCCAAATACAAGATGTCTCATGTCCAGATTATAAGCCTCATAAGATTCCAAATTCTAACATAAATGCGCCCTTAAATAAAATAGCGACAAGTATAAAAATTTGCTAAAAATGGCTCTCATGAAAGTGTATCATCTCATCCTTCGTTCTTAATCAACCTCCTCACACACCTTGCCCTTCTCTCATCTGGTGGACTGAAGAACACATCCAACTTGCTGGCACTCCCCGCAATGAGGGCAGCACCTATCTTCTGCTCATCCTCAGTCAAACCCTTAACCTTCTCAAAGTCCTGGTTGCAGCCTAACCTTTGTGTTATAATTCTGAGATTCTTATCATTGGATGGCATTAGCATCAAGATGCTTTCATGCATTCTTTCAGCCACTTACAGTAAGACTGATGATGACAATAATGACAATTTTTCATATTTGTTATTTGACTTTCTTTTATTTTAGTTTTGGATAAGGAAGATTTGACAGTTTGACCGGATCTTAATTCAGTTTTAATTGTGAGAGATTTGAGAGATTTTCTATTTTGATAGGATTTTAATTTTGAATTTTGAATTTTGGGTCAAATTTGGTAGTAGAGTCAGTTGTGGTAATTTGAGTGATTTGAGGGATTTCAGAATCTGTAATTTTTCCTCTTTAAAAGACTGCTGTAATAAGATTTTAAAAAAGATTTGAATCAATGAAAAATTTTGTAAACTCATTATTGGTGTTAAGCGTCGGGTGTGAAACTCTAGGCCGACTCCCCTAGCTCCTCTTCTACAAACACCCACCACCCTCCCCTATTTCTTTGTTGTTTTCCCAAACAACCGCCCCCGCTCTCCTCCTCCTCCAGTAGCCTCCGTTGTCACCTTCTCCCCTACTCCCTTCCGCTTCGAGCAACCTCTCCAATCATCCCCCACTTCGAACAGTCCCGATGAACTTACTCCTGCTCTCCTCCACCTCGAGCAGCCACTCTTTCCTCCATAAACCGTCAGATCCACCTCAAACAGCCACCGTTGTCGTCTCACCCGCCACGTTCACTCGTCGACCATGTTCTCTCGTCACCCACGTCGCCAGTTTACACGTTGACCCGTCACCATCGTCGTCGCTCAGATTCACCACCGTCGTCGTCACTCAGATTCACCGCCGTCGTCGTCGCTCAGTCGCCGCTATTGTCGTCGCTCAGTTCCCTACCGCGTCGTCATCCAGTTCAACGTCGTCACACCACCTCCAGATGTCCCTCAAGTCGAGCCTGTTCAGTCCGACGAAGATTTTGTTTTCTCTCTATTTTTTTATTAATCTTATTTTATTAGTTAATTGCATGAGTATTCCATCCCTAAACTCTTATCATATATTCACTGCTTAGATTATATTTGTGAGTTAAGAGTAATTGAGCATGTGACTGTTAAAATTTGATATTGATTGTAGAACTTGTACATGATAATGAATATTGCAATTAAATTGATTGAGATGAGAATTATTCATAATTATTGATGCAAACTTTGTTAAATCTATCTGTAACATTAGTTGTTTTGAATTTAATTCCTGCCAAAGATCATGAAATTTGGTGAAATTATATGCATTGATTATAAGGAGTTGAACAATGCCACTATCCGGAGTAGGTACTCATTGCCTAGGATTGATGACTTGTTCGACCAGCTGCAATGAGCACAGTTATTCTTGAAGATTTATCTTCATTCTGGTTATCATCAGTTGCGGGTTCGGGAGATGGATATTCCCAAGACCGCCTTTCTTACTCGATATGAATCTTTGGAGTTCATGGTCATACCATTCGGACTGACCAATGCACCTGCGGTATTCATGAACTTGATGAACCGGATTTTTCATCCCTTCTTAGATCAGTTCGTGATTGTTTTTATCGACGATATCCTTATTTATTCGAGATCGGAGGCAGACCACGAGGAACATCTACGATTAGCTTTGAGGACTCTGTAGGAGTATCAGTTATATGCCAAGTTCAGCAAGTATGAATTTTGGCTTTCAGAAGTCAGATTTCTCAGCCACGTCATCAGTAGAGAGGGCATAACAGTGGACCCGGCTGAGGTTACAGTAGTTTTTGATTGGGAACCACCGAAGACGGTGATAGAGATTCGGAGTTTCTTAGGCTTAGCCGGCTATTACAGGAAGTTCATCCAGGACTTCTCAAAGATTTCGATGCCACTTACGGGTGTACAGTTCATTTGGAGTGTGGAGTGCCAGAAAGCCTTTGATATTTTAAAGACTAAGTTGATTTCAGCACCAGTTTTGACTTTTCCGAGCAGCGACAGGAAGTTCGTCGTCTACGCAGATGCATCATTAGCAGGAGTAGGAGGCGTCTTGATGCAGACTCAGAGGGTAGTAGCATATATCTCACGACAGTTGAGGGTACATGAGCAGAACTATCCCACTCATGATTTGGAGTTAGAAGCAGTGGTATTTGCACTAAAGTCTTGGAGACACTACTTGTATGGAGTGCAGTTCGAGCTGTTCACAGACCACCAGAGTCTGAAGTATCTTTTCTCTCAGAAGGAACTCAACCAGAGACAGAGCAGGTGGATTGAGTTTATCAAGGAATACGAATTCGCAATTCAGTATCATCCGGGGAAGGCGAATGTCGTAGCGGATGCTTTGAATAGGAAGCGTCGACATCGGGTTTCGGCATTGAGGTGTTCATTGTATAGAGATCTTCTCACTCTTAGCCAGTTTGATTTTTGACCCGAGGTTTGTGTAACCAGTGCATTTTTGGGAGCTGTGTCAGTACAGCCATCTTGGAGTAATGGAGTTGTCATTAACTCATTCGGAAGACTCTTGGATTCAAATCCGAAAGAAGGAGATTACCAAATAACCTAAGGCTAATTGGGCCATTGGAACAGATGGAGGTCTACAAAAGAAGGATAGACTATTTATGCCAGCTAGTGTAGAGCTTAAGAAGGAGTTATTAGATGAAGTACATCGTACTCGGTACACGGTATATTCAGGGGCCACTAAGATGTACAAGGACCTAAAGAAACACTTTTGGTGGAGTGATATGCGTAGAAAGATTTGAGAGTATGTAGCTAAGTGTCTTACCTATCAGTAAGTGAAGGCAGAACATCAGAGAACGGCAGGAACACTTCAGCCTTTACTGATTTCGGAGTAGAAGTGGGCGGACATTTCTATGGACTTTATCGTAGGGTTGTCGAAGTCAAAGGAAGAGAATGATTCTATTTGGGTGATAGTGGATAGACTAATGAAGTCAGCATATTTTATTTTCAGTGGAGACTAACTATAAAGCTGAGACGTATGCGAGGATATTGATTCAGGAGATTATTCGACTTAATAGAGTTCCAGATACGATGGTATCGGATTGAGGTTTAGCATTCATTCCACATTTTTGGAAGGGTTTCCAGGATTCGTTTGGCAACAGATTTATCTTACAGTAGTGTATTCCACCCACAGATGGATGATCAGACGAAGAGAGTAAATCAGATATTGGAGGACACGTTGCGAGTTAGTGTCATTGACTTTCAAGACAGTTAGGAGGATCATTTTTTCTTTCGCTAATAGAGTTTGCTTATAACAACAGTCATTAAACGACAGTTTGTATGGCCCCGTATGAAGCATCGTACGTGAAGTCTTGCAGATCACCTATATGTTAGGTAGAGCCGGAGGATAGTTTAATGCTTGGGCCAGAGCTTATGAGACAGATTACTGAGAAAATAACATTGATTAGAGAACAGATTCTAGCCGCTCAGAGTCGGCAACAGAGCTATGCATATAAGAGATGAAGATCTTTGGAGTTTCAAAATTTGAAGAGTTAGTATTGCTGAAAGTATCGTCTGTGAAAACGTTTAGCGATTTAGAAGACGGGGAATGTTTGCACTGAGATATATTGGACCCTTCCGAATTTTGGAGCGCATTGGAGTTGTGTCATACAGACTAGATCTTCCAGCATCGATGTCTAGTATACATAATGTGTTTCATGTTTCTATGCTCAAGAAACACTTACATGATGAGGAGCAGCAACGAGTATTGGATGCACCTGAGATTGAACTTCAAGAGGATTTGACTGCTATTGAGATTCCAGTTTGTATTCTTGCCAGGGAGGACAAGAGGCTTAGGAACAAAGTGATTCCCTTGGTGAAAGTTCAGTGGAACCGAAAGGACGTTGAGGAGATTTCTTAGGAGCGCGAAGAGGACATGCGTCACGACTATCCACACATGTTTGAGCAGGTAAATTAAAGCTTTGGTATGATTTATATATGGCTTGTAGATTCAATTATGGCGATGTTTATACTTAACGCTAAAATGGGGGTATTACCACTTATCTCCTAAGTACTCGGAACATATAGTATATATATGAGGGGTTCCTTGTTTGGATTTTTTGTTCGATGTACTTGTTCCATTTAGTTAGGGGTTAAGTGTGGGTATTTACATTTTAGATGGTTAAGTGTAGACATCGAAGATGATTTGTTTTGAGAGCGTGAAGATGCTATGTAGCAATACTTCCTGCATTTATTGAGGAAGTGGATTGATTTATGTGCATGAGTATTTGTGTGACTATATTTAGATTTAACGCTAGAATAAGGATATTTCAGCTCAATTCTTAATCTTTTGAAACATATGGTATATAGGGGGGGTTCCTTGTTTGGATTTTTCTTCCGACGTACTAGTTCTATTTGATTAAGGGTTGAGTGGGAATATAGTCATCCTGGATTGTTAAAAATAAATATCGTTATATGCTTGTCTAGAGTAATATTATTTGTTTGAGTATGATTTCTGAATTTCGAGGACAAAATTCTTTTAAGGGGGGAAGAATGTAAAACCTTGTATTTTTTGGTTATGAAGATATGTGAATTTATTGGTGATAAATAATTTTTATTGTGATAAATAGCTTGAAGTCATGGATATTCTTGATAACAAGCTATTAGAGATGTATGAGTGTATATGTGTAGAGTTTTTTGCATGGGTGATTGTAGATAATCAAGACATGCACGAAACTAGATTCTTTGTCTGCTCAGTCGACTTATCAGTCGATTGATTAGTCGACCTATGAGTCGACTGACGGGCTGATTTCGGGTTTTTTTTAGTTTGCGAGTCTGTTCGGTTTTGTATCGGGTCTGACCGCTCATATATGATATCTCCTACCCGAGAACACCTTCAGAACCAAAACCCTAGCCCCCATCTCTCCCTCTCAAACCCTAGGTCGGATTTTTGACGTATTGGAGGAGTTCTCGAAGGAGTTTGCACGGGATTTCGTGCAGTGTAGCGGAGGAGATCATGCTTTGGCAAATCCAGGAGTTTGTGCATCATATCAAAGGTGAGTAACATCTTGCCCAGCCCTCACCTACTGTTTGTATAATTTCTATGAGTTTTTATTTCGGATTTTTGAGCCTAAAACATATTTTGTGTATAAAAATAGATGCTTTACATTCTAAGCTGCAAGATCTATATTTTTCAGTTAGTAAAAAGCTTACCAACGTTTTTGTAATATAGATCCAGATCTGGAATTAGTCTTAAATATGGGTTTCATGTGATTTAATGTTTTCAACACGTTTTTAATCATGAAGAAATATGTTTAGGGTTTTAATGCAAAATAATACATGCAAATCTTTCTTTTCTATTGAAATACATGTGTTAGAATTGAATATATATTGCTGGACATGAACAAAGAGAACCCTAGTTTTTATCAATTTTCGTAGATAATCATCGTAAGCAGAAAACTGGGGATTTTCTGCTCAGTCGACCAATGAGTCGACTCATGAGCCGGTCGACTCATGAGTTGACTAATGAGTCGACTAATGAGTCGACTGACAGGAAAGTGTTTAGTTTTGTGTTTTGTTCGGTCGACCAATGAGTCGACCAATCCTAGTCGATACATGAGTCGACTGATGAGGTGTTTTACAGATTTTTGATCTGTTTGAGTTGCTTTTTGGGGTCGCCTTGATTATCTAACACTAGTTTATAATGTTAGTGATTTATCTATACATGTGAGTTGACTTTTGACACAAGTACCGATCCGCACACCGAGGCACGTGTGACATGAGTTTATGTGTATCTTTTGTGTATATATGCATCATCGACACTTCCACTTTGCATAATTTACATTTAGTCCATGTGTTGGACATTGGTTATATTCAGTCCATGCGTTGGACATCGGTTATATTCAGTCCATGCGTTGGACATTGGTTATATTCAGTTCATGCGTTGGACACTCGTTACTTTCAGTCCATGTGTCGGACGTTTACTTCATGCAGTCCATGTGTTGGACATTTAATCTATATAGTCTATGTGTTAGACACTTAATCATTTTCTCATATGACACTCATGTGAGTTCGACATGACACTATGTTTGGAAGTAGAGATGGGTTTTGTATTCTTTTAAGTTATTTGTTCTTGCATTAGATTTTGGGTTTGGTATTTAGGGATTTACAATCTGAGTTACATGGTATATACATGAGGGTTTCCTTGTTTGGATTATTTCGCTCGACGTACCTATGCTCGTGTTGTAACTTCCTAAATACTAAAATCCTCTTATACCTAGGTACTTACAGTCTGAGCTGCATGGTATATACATGAGGGTTTCCTTGTTTGGATTATTTCGCTCGACGTACTTATGCTCACGTTGTAATTACCTAAATAGGATTTGTAATTTTATATATTATAACTGTATTTTCTGTATACAACGAGCCCTTTTCCTTGGGGTTGGTTGTGATGTTGCTCGCTAGCGCTTTGACGCTCGTTGTCCCTTCCCCTTTCAGGTAACGAGCCCGGAGCCCGGAGAGTCGCAGATTGATGGTGAAGTACTTTAGCTTCAGCTATTCTATTATAGTTATATTTTACTTTTGAGCTCCACTGTAAGATTTGTTTAGACATTTTGAGTGTTTATTTTATAGGTTGTAAAGGCTGTGTGCATTATTTCCTTTTATTCAGATATTTGTATATGAGACTTGTTGAGAAATTCCAGTCTATTCACTTCAAATATTGACTTGTACTTTTGTATGTTAGATGATGAAGTATTAATTTGATCTCTATTATTTCATCAGTTGACTCTTGTATTATCTTTTACTTGCTTTTGTACCTACACCTGTTATTTGACTCCACTAGAGAGATAGTAATTATGATAGTAAAACATGTTATTGCACGGTGTGGTGCATGGCAGGTTTGATATTCTTGGTTTCACCTTAGACTGTAGCCTTGTGTGAACCCAGGGGCGTCACAGGGAGCCTCGGCATCGAAGTGAATAGTATACCTACGTATTAGGGAGGTTCTAGGAAAATATTTATGCTATCTAAGTCATATAATTTTGAAGGAATTATGAAGGAAATACATAGAGTTACTAAAATTAATAAAGTAGAGCATGCAATTAAAGTGTTCTTCAACTGTCCGGTAAATGAGAGTAGAACTATTTCCATGGAGATTACCAATGATGAGGAATTGAATGATATGAAATAATTAGTCGAGAAGCAAGTGTCAATTGAGTTATTCATTGAGAAGTATCCGATTCAGGAATTTGCCCAAGTTTCACGACCTCTAGGAGGGTCTTCTCGGATGCTTGACTTAGACAATAAGTCGAGTGTATTTCTGACATCTCCAAGTCAAGAACCATGGTTTCAACTACAACATTTAAGTAGGCATTCTCTTGGTGGGGCGTCAAGTACTATATTTAACGACGCTTCGTGTCATGTTACGGGGGACCTACTGGCCGGATCAATTGTAGAAGAAGAAGCAAATGATGACTCAAATCATATTGAAGAAGATGGCATGCAAATTGATAGCATGCATGTGATAGCTGGAATCGATGATGACTCCCGTTTGATGGAACAAGTTAATGTTAACAATGATTATGTGAAAGCTGAAGATCTGTTGCCCGACGAGTTTCATAATGAGGATTGGATAAATACTTCTCAAGCTGAATTTGTTGATGTTAGCCTAAATTTTCAATAGCCTGAGGACTTCACTTTTAAAAAAGGGGATCTATTCGAGAGCAATGAGGTATTGATCTTTGCAAACCGAGAATGGTCCATTAAGAATCGTGTCAAATTCAAGTCGGCAAAAACTAATGCAACAAACTACCATGTAAAATATTACTTTAACAAGAAGATTGAAGTAGAGCATGCAAATGAGCAAGATGAGAGAAACAGGAAATGTCATTAGTTGCTAAATGCAGCTATGAGAAAATCATCAAATGGAAAATTTGTAATATCTAGATATTGCGGACTTCATACATGTTGCAATCCATCGACGGATGTCGATAATTATTCTGCATCTTCTTCTTATATATGTAAGCTAATTATGTCTGAAGTTAGAGCTAAACTTGATCTAAATGCAGGTCAGATATTTCAAAGGGCATTTGACATGCGGGGGATTAAGATATCTAAATATAAGGCATATGATGTAAGGAGGAAAGCGTTGTCTTAAATATTTGTAGATTGGGAAAAATCTTATGAATTACTTTCGCAGTATCTTGAAACTATCAAGCAAAATAATCTGGGTACCGAATATGAAATATTGTCCGAAGAGATTGCATTGGTGATGGAGAGGTTCACTCGAGTATTTTGGGTATTTGGTCCTGCTATTAAGGGCTTTACTTTTTGTCGTCCGTTATTGAGCATTGATGGTACACATTTATATGGCAAATACAAAGGCGTGCTTTATGGTGACCGGTGTAGATGCAAATGGTGGTTTATTTCCTCTAGCATTTGTAGTCATGGAGGTAGAAGATACTTCTAGTTGGAAGTGGTTCTTTGAACTTATATACAAGTGGATTCCAAGTGTCTGTGCGCAAAGAATAAACACCTTTATTTTGGATAGGATGAACGGAATTATAAGAGCGTTACATAAGAGTTTTGGCGCACCACATCACCACTGATATTGTTTAAGGCATATAAGAGATAAATTTAAGAAAAAAGACGGTGAGATTAATTTGCAAAATCTTTTGTGATAAACTAGGTGTGCAACTGACATATTAGTGTATGAACATTGTAGGGAGAAAATCAAGTCTTTGTCATTAAATGCACATAATTAGATTGAAAATAACTTGAAGTCTCAATTCAAGAATCAATGGGCATTATGTAAGGATGAGGGTGTGCGGTTTTGCATGATGACAACTAATTACTCCAAGAGCTTTAATGACATTCTTAAAGGAGAACGAGCTATGCCAATACAATCATTAGTTGCGAGAACATTCCATAGACTAAACGCATACTGCAACAAAAGGCGTGATGATGGCATAGACTGGACAACACGTTACACACCAAAAAATGAGTCCATTTTTCATAGAAAATTTGAGGTAGCAAGATTATGTCAAATTATTGTATTCAATGACAACGAATAGCAAGTACAAGATTGTGACGGTATCTACACCGTTAAACTATTTGATGTTGATTTCACTTGCACATGTAATATATCACAACTCTAAAAACATACCTTATGCACATGTTCTTGCGGCTTCTTCCAATCAGCCGATATGTGCTAGAATTCCTAATAATCGGTAATAATCAGTATTGTTTGCCTTGGTATTCAACAATTCACTACCGAAAGAAGACATATAGTGAGAGTTTTCATCCACCCGATGATAGTTGGTATTAGCTCGAATATTATGGACCACGTCTAATTCCACCTTAATACAAGAGACAAGCAGGTCGACCACGATTTATACGAATTAGGGGAACCATGGATGGATCAAGGGCGAGAAGGAGTTGTCAAGCATAAAAAATGTAGTCTTTGTAAACAACCGGGATATACTCGACTTCGTTGTCCAGCTAGACCCAATAGATAGCAACTAATTGGTAATAATTGACATGTTTAAAATTTGATATATTTTAATAAAGAAGCTGTAATTAGTATTTGATCGGTTATTGATATGTGTATAATTGTATGTGCATGTATCTACACCATGCAACCTAGGCCGATTAGTGATAAGGTCCTATATGACCAGCCTTGACACCGTTCATATATTATATCCATTACAGAGGTAATTAAGTTTCTTATAATTGCATATTGTTACCATTACAATATTGTATTCTTATACTCTCGTTTGCTCTACAGAGAGGCACGGATATCGTTATGGTTGATCATAGCCTCAGCCATAGTCGTTGGCGTCTAGAGGATGAGCATATCATAGCACCGGTAGGATGGGCCGGCTTCTTGACATATTGAAAGCTTCGTTTGATGAAGCTCGATTGGCCTCTACTCATCACTTTGATAGATAAATGGAGACCGGAGACCAATACTTTCCACTTCTGAATGGGAGAGTCTACTATTACTCTACAGGATGTAGCCATGATACTCTACAAGCTGTATGGCTGACCAGGTGTGAGCATTGTCAGGTGTATCTCTAGAGTTAATTCCTCGAGGATATATTAAATTGAAGCAGTTGAAAGAGAACCGTTGCCTATTGATGTGCCACAAATATTGATTGAGCAACATGCACGTGCATACATTATGCACATAATCGGTTCTATATTATTTCCAGATTGTAGTAAAGATAAAGTGCATGCGAGGTATGTGTATTTATAATTTGAATCCGTATTTTATTGAATTAGCTTATGTTAATAAATTAAAATGTTGTGTATATGCTAGGTGGTTACCACTCCTCGAGGACTTGGACACATGTGGTGCGTTATCGTGGGGAAGTGTCGTTTTGACGTACCTATATAGGGAGATATCCAAAGTGACATTCATGAAAAATAGTGACTTTAAAGGATGTCTAAGCTTACTACAAGTATGGGCAATGTGAGAGACTTCATTTGAAGCCGATACTATGCGTGAATTTACAAGTAGATGGACAAATTCCACTGGGATGCAGGTATTATATTTTATAATGTAGTAAATATAATTGTAGTTATCATTGTGGTACTAAATTTTAAAATAACACTGATGGAATGTCCAAAAATGTTATGATGAAACCCCGGCTAGACAATTAGATTTCTACCAAAATGAGCTTGACCATATGAAGATTTTTTAGGTATCATTTCTATAAAAATTAGCTTTTTCTTTTATATATAAAATTTAGTTTTAATGATATGCAACAATTATATGAAATACTTTGTAGATGGAATGGGAGTCATACACCCAAATTTTCAATCATCTAGCCCCGATATGCACAGAATACTCAGTGACATGGAGAGCTAGCTAGAGTTCCTCTTATATGTTTTGAGATAGTAGAAATGCATGTACCGGACCGCGTGCTTCGATAATTTGGTATAGCACAACATATTCCAAAATTTGTTGAAAAAATAAAGAGGAAGGTAAAGAAAGGAGGCCAACAAAAGGTCTGGGCAGCTGAGCATCAAGATTGTATATACATATTGAATGATAAATATTTTTGTATTGTTGAGCAAATTGAACCAACTCCTCGGGAATCAGATTACTACACTTGGTAGTGGGGGATAACCCGAAGATGGATACTCCATGCGACCACAGCACCGGTTGAGTTGCAAAAAGGATACGTGCCCCAGGGTATAGAAAAGAGAGAATTAGTAAGTATTTTCATATTTTGATTTAAGTACATTTTTGTTAGTATTTCTCAATATTGCTAACATGTGTTTTTTAAAAAATTTGCAGGTATCAGCAATGGATGATGTTCAAACCATTGCAAATCGTGGCATGGAATTAGCTTGAATAGGTAATATAGAATTAAATATCAAATTTACATTCTACAATTTGAATTTTAAAGTAATTTTTCTATTTCATATTTTTGAATTATCTCTCGCAGGTACATATCCCGAAGCACAGGAATATGTATCAATATATCAGTCAATAATGCAGAGGCTTCACAAGGCCTTACACCGAACTCACAAAGATCTTCATGATGGACGAGAGGTAACACAATTTGTATACACACGTCAACCATGACAAAGTCGACGACGACGCAGAAACGACAATGAAGTTGGACCTTCCCAACGTGTTAATCATGGAGCTGAACCATCACAACAACAAACGCAACCGGATCACGAACTCGTTGAAGGTCGGGATGGAGGAGGATGAAGACAAAAGTGGAGGAGAAGAGTTCTTGGATGTATGTAAACTAATCATTATTATTATATACATTATAAACTTATTTTGGTATGTACATTACAAACTTATTTCGGTATGTGAGATGGTTTTTGGATTTGTAGCCGAGACTGTGGTATGATTTGTTGGATTTGTAAATGAGTTCATGGTGTGATTTGTTGGATTTGTAAATGAGTTTGTGGAGTAATTTATGATTTTTAGATTTGTAAATTTGTTTATGGTGTTATATGAGTTGCATTTAAGTTTATACAGGGAATTGCTAGGATATGCAACAGAAAACATGTACTGAAGACGTGCACAGGATATGCACGGTGTTGGCCTTCTTATTTTGATGATGTTTAACAAACAATTTATTACTAATGTTGTTTGTCTAGTGTTTGTGCATTCTTATGTTTTGTAGACAAACAACGTTGTTGGAGGATGGATGGAATTGCGCTTCAACGATGAAATCCAATGGAGGTTGGCGGAAATGTCGGATTGAAGCCTATACAATTCAAGTTAAAGATCAAGTTCAAGCTTCATCCGCAATGTGTACCAAGTTGAGCTCAATGAAGATCAAGATCAAGCTTGGGTAATGTAGTTTAGGTTTTATATTATGTGTGTTAGTACTTTAAGCTCAATATTACATACACACATTATATTGGTTTTTGTATATATATAGTTATATATATACATATATGTTATTGGCTTAAATAATTTTCAAGTTTATATATGAAACAAATGAATAGAATTGGAAAATACTATTTTGTTTCATGTTTATATGCCTACATATGATTTCTCTTTTTTAACAAGCTTATATTTAATGAAATCATATTTAGTGTTTTGAATATATTGCATTGAATATGCAATTTTGTGAAAATATCATATTCTTAGCTTTTGGACTTAACAATATTCATATACATATTTTATTAAGTCTATATAATCATTGTGCTATGTTTCAAAACATGGTTTAACCAAAATATCAAATTTCACATGTTTACGTTTTCGTATTTTGAACCATTTTGCAAAATGATGATTTTTCACAAATGGGAAATGCAATTTGGAAAATTCTTTTTGTAACATGTTTGTTTTCATGTTTAAATACTTTTCCCAAAGTTTCATAATTTTTGGACTTCATTTGTTATTTTTAACAATTTTTCAAAAGTCAAAAAATTCTCTTTTAAAAACAGTTTTCTGAGATATTAGTATTCGGTCGACCGGTCCGGTCGACCGAACCTGAGCTCAAAATCTCACTGGGCTGACAGAAAGTTGTCGGTCGACCGGTCCGGTCGACCGATGAAATTTTCGGTCGACCGATGACTTTTCCGGTCGACCGACAGGCGCTTTCTCAGCTTCTAACGGCTAGTTTTATTACCGTTGCTGGGGGCTTTTTAGTCTTTCTGTTTTGGGATTTTGGCTGAGCCTTGAGGGGGTATAAATACCCATTGCTGATGTCTTTTCAAGAGTTAATCAAGAAGTTTTTAAACAAGTTTTAAACAAGGTTTAAGTGTGTTTAAGGGTTTGTTTTGTGTGTGAAGAAGTTTTATACAAGTGGAGGAAATTATTCTCTTGATTGGCCTTCACTCTCCATCTCTCCATCTTGTTATCAATTGAGAAGTTTTCTAAACTCAAACTCTAGCTTTACATTTATTACTTGTTTGATTATAATTGTTATTAAGCTAGATTTTATATTTGAGTTTAGTTTGATTTTGTTTTCACTCTTTGTTACACACACCCACATTGAGCTTTTAGTATTTACATACATAGTATAGTTGGGTG
>BQKN01065028.1:532031-563277 GCA_022839385.1 Asparagus kiusianus
GAGAGAGAGAGAGAGAGAGAGAGAGAGAGAGAGAGAGAGAGAGAGAGATGAGAGAGAGAGGCATGGTTCTTGAATAGGAAGGGGCGTAGTAAACGAGTACAGTCCCATCAAAGGGGTAAGTTCGTAACTTCCCATGGGTTTTTTTTTAAAAGTGATACTTTAGGGCCTCGTCACAAATACTGTAGGTATTTGGGGCTTATCCACATAGGGGAAAATACAAGGGGGCTGGTCACATGAAGTTTTTGCTTTTGGGGCCTTGACACATTTTTCCCTAAATTATATTATAATATAATTAATATATTATTATGTTAATTATCTAAACACTATATTATAGTATAATATTTTATATCATTAAAATACTACAATAATATTTTTATTCTAACTAATAAAATATATATTAAATAATATAAAGTAATATTATAAAATACAGTACTAATATATGAAATATTATTAACCAATATGTAATATTGATATATAATAATGTTATATTAGATAATATTATATGATATTTGTTATCTTATGTTATAATAGAATTTTATAATATAATATAATTAAGATATATTATATCTTATAATACAATTAACATATATTAGATATTTAATAAATTAGTACTTCAAAATTATCTCACTTTCCTCAGTATTGTCCTAAAGTTAAGAATAGGTAATTTTTGAAGGTTGGTACAAGAAGTTTGTATGGAAGTGGAATAATTTTGGAAAAGCGGGGCTAATTGTGCCAATTTCATTGTCGCAATGAATAACACCTTAAAGTAAAATCTCAATCTCATTGTCCTAATGAATAACACCATAAAGTAAAGTCTCAAAAATTATGTCACTTGCCCCAAAAAATTACACCAACCAATAACCCCCCCCCCCCCCCCACACATACACACCCCTAGAGTTTTATAAACCCTACCATCCCCACCTTGACCATGGCCTAATAGTATTAACCGTAATTTTTCGCATGAGTGGATAAAAACAATGTAGAGGGATTTTTTGTGAAAATTACGATTGCACTTTAAGAGAGTTTTCTGATAAAATCTAGAGGTAAAAGGGGTTTTCAAATAACCATTGGGGTGGGTTTTTGTTAGACCCTAGAGGTGGGTGATTAGGGTCTTATGTTAATCTAATCCGATTTTATGTCAATTAAAACTAATAACAAGTTATCCTAGTAAGTATGAAATACAATAAGATATATGAGCTAGGATAAGTAATATGAATAAAGAGATATATCCTAGCAAAGAGATATACTATGAGATATATGAAAGGATATACAAATTAACACAAGGGTAAATAATGTAAACAAAGAAGTGGACAAACTAACTAATGAGACAATGGCGATATGAGCAATGAGCACAAATATAAATGAACACCAAAGCATACACAAACACAATCAAATGATCACGGAGTTCGGACCTTTCGTCCTACGTCTCTGCTCCCCACTCCCGGGGAGAAATCCACTATCACAACCGGGTTTTCTACGTTTACTCGAATAACGTTTACACCTCACACTCGGTTTTTTAGTTTACCGAAAACTCTACAATCAATACTCTTGCAATCCCACTCTACACCCTCTCAAGTGTTGGAACTAGACGTGTCTCCCTAAAGTGCTCGGATATAACCTCTCCCTAGATTCGTCAACCGACGCCACTCCTCTTGGGACGATCCCCGACTCTCGCTATACACTTCTCTTGGTGTATAAGTGTATTACAAAGTGAATCTCACAATAAGCACAATTACAATAAATGATTATTCTCTAATATAGATGAGAACACAATGAAAGATGACACTCAATAGTTACAACACTCACCAACCCAAATATACTATGTATGAAAATACAATAAGCTCAATGTGGGTGTGTGTAAACAATGAGTAAAATAAAATCTAACTCAAATAGCAAACTAGCAATAATAAGAATATGAAAATCAATAATAAAATTGCTAGAGAAAAGAGTTAGAAAACTTCTCTATAAACACAAAGAGAGAATGATGAAATATTAAAGATGAACTCCTCAACAACTGATGTAAGCTCCACTTTGTAAAAACAAACCCCAAACTTAAAACAAACTAAAACAAGCTTAAACCATTGTTAAACTTTTGTTTAAAAACTTCTTAGATGATATCTGGTAGAAGGGATTTGAGGGGTTTATATAGGAAGAGAAACCAACAGCAAAAAACCCAAAGGAGAAGACCAAAAAGCCCAAGAATCAGAAATCAGATTCTGTACAAAAATGACCGTTGGGATGAACGGCGGTCGACCGTGAAATTTTTGCGGTTGACCGCGAGCCACTTTCGAGCCTGAGAAATTTTTAGAAAGTTAGACGGTCGACCGTGACGACCGACGGTGGGAATATTCGAGCTGACGGTTGACCGTGGCGGTCGACCGTGAAAGTTGCTGATGGCTCCGTAAGGAAAAACATAGGCGCGGTCGATCGTGGTGGTCGACCGCAAACTAACATAAGACAAAAACAGGTTTGAAACAGTTTTCTTGATTTTAAAACCCTGTTTAAAAATAGCAAATAAATTCTAAAAAATGTAAAACTTTGGAAAATGATTGTAGACATGATAATACGCATATTACAAAAACTGGTTTTCCAAAAAGGACCTCCCAAATAAAAAATATCATTATTTTATAAAATAGTCCAAAACATGAAAATTTAAACATAGGAATTTTGATATTTTGGCTAAACCATGTTTTGAAAAAATACAAAATGATTTTGTAGACTTAATAGAAGATGTAAACTATTGTTATAAAGTCTATAAGTAATGAATATAGTATTTTATCAAAATACACATATAATACACTAAAACATGATTTCATGGAACTAAATAAAATTGATATTCATGAAATCATATAAATGCATATAAGTATGAAACAAAAATATGTTTTCCAATTTTATTCAATTGTTTCATAGTAAAACTTGAAACCTATCAAACAAAAACATATATGTATATATATAACTATATATATACAAAACCAAAACTAAAACTAAATTTACCCAAGCTTGATTGATCTTCGATGAAGCTCTATCTTGGTACACTTGCGGATGAAGCTTGAACTTGAATCTTTAACTTTGATTGCATTTCTTTTTTCCACAATTCTGCCAACCTCCATTGGATATGATCGTGAATGCGTAATTCCATCCATCCTCTAACATATTGTTTGTCTACAATAAATAAGAAAACACGACTACTAGACAAACAACGTTAGTGGTAAATTATTTGTTAAACATCATCAAAACAAAGAGACCAACAGTTTTTTGTGGCGTTGGGGTTTGGGGGTGGGTCGGGTCTCTATTATTTTGAAAGATATGGGAGGTTATTTGAAAATTGTTCAAAGTTAAGGGGAGTTTTCTGATATTAAAGCTTCTACAATTGGTAAAGTTAGCATCATTTATCGGTATTGAAATGGGGTGAGAGTGCTTCTATCAATTTTATCCTTGTAAACTCGTCTTTTTAAGCTTCCAAAAGAAGGAAAATAAAGCGACTTTAATGACACAAATCTTAATTTCCTTTTTCTTTTTCTTTTTTTAATAATCCAATCAAAATTGAACTAGGACTATGAAAGTCATATTAGAACCTCGCTAACATTAGCGTCATCCTTGACAAGCATACAATCAACTAGCTTGCATGTTTATCCATTTTGTTTTTGGGCTTTTTGCATATTTACCTCTCAAATCTCTCGCATTTGTAAATTTAGCTCTCAATCTTAATATTTGTAAAGTTACCCTTCAATTCTCTCACATTTGACATTCTTCCCCATCGAACGTAAAAATTTTGGGTTTTAAAAAGGTAAAATGTTAAAAATTCCAACAGGTTTCCAACAAGATTGCAATATTATCTCGTTTAAAAACTACAACTCTTAAGTGGTACAGACAAAAAAGCTCTATTGAAGTTAGTTATCAAATATAGGGGTTTATTTGTGGATTAAAGTAGAGTTAGGGTTCTCAAGCTTCGTTGGATGACTAGTTCTGGAGCCTGGTCTTATCTCCTGCACATTAAAACTTGTAAGAGGCCAAAGTTGGGTTCTTCAGTTGTTCCTCCGACGATCAAGTCAACGTTTGAACTTGAGTGGGAAAATAAGAAATAGTAGTAATGAAAAGTTTAGAGTTGCATGGAAGCATAAGAAGTTACCTCATGCAGTGCAGCTTCTTTATAGTAGATCAGAAGGGCATAGAGGTAACTGTGGCTGAGTCCAGGTAGGTAGCTGACTTGGTAGGTGTCTTATATGTATTGGCCACAGACGAGGATGAGTCATCCAAGCAATTAATGCGAGAGCGATAGTAGCTGCTTGATTCTAACTAGATCCGATTTATTATATAAAGACTATGAGGGCTAGAGCAATGATAATTCGGATAACATATTTAAGGAGAGTGTAGTTGGTTATCGGCGGTGGGTTCGAATGCACACCGCCTCTCTGGTTGTTTGGCTGCAGGCCAGCAAACACTATTTTTTTAGTCGGTTACCTGAGTAGTCGGCTGAAATAGCAGGCTGAGTGTGTAATCTTATGGGCTTGATCTGGTAGGTATGCCGACAAGTACTGTTTTTCGAGTTGGCCACGTAAGTTGTCGGCCTATGGAATCAGCTACAGGAATAACTCAAAATTTCTATTGCTTGGGTAATCTAATTAAGCATTGAGTGAGACATGCATAAGCTTCCCAACAATGATTAACACTTGGTTATTTTGCAGGCTACACAGTGGCCCCCTTTGACTTGAACTCGGCTGGTTGAGTAGAGGTGGAAGTTTAAATAGTTGTCGGTCAATGACTTCTGAGGCATATTTATGAGGAAAGCGACAGGATGCCATTGAAGTGACCTTTTGATATCAGCAGATATGATGCGCCATTATTGTTTTGACTTAGAGATGGGTGGCGTATCAATCATCAGGCAGCGCTTCATTTCTCATACGATCAATTCAACTTCCGAGGTCGATCTCAGCTGTTCGTTCCCAATCAAGTCGGCTACTCTGATCCTGACACGTGTTTGTACTCTTAGCTTATATATAGCCCTTTCTAAAAGGAATGATATTTACAATCTTTGAAACCCTAGCTTTCTACCTCAAGAGATTTCCAACGAAGACTCCGACGAACTATGATGGCTTCCACAGTCTCCACTTCTGGCTATAATGAGATGAGGATCAACCTCCTCCACCCATTTTGTTTGATGGTCTGTCCTCTTACATTACTGTTAGGAAGAGACGGCCCTACCTCAGCTAGCTGTGGAGTCGATTGTCACAGCTCTAGCTGCAGAAATCAGCTTCGAGTGGCCCTTTCGCCATCGTATCGATGAGCTTGTCACGGACGTGTGGGTACTGCTGAAGGCAATGTTGATCGCCTCGTTCAGAGACGGCCCCCGATTTGATAGGGAGCCATTCGTGATCCACCAGTATGTTGTCAAGCAATCTCTTGATAAGAGGAACTCAGTCTTGGAGTCTCGGATGGTCCAGTCTCGGGCCTTGGAGAAATTCTATCTCCCCAGGGATGACGAAATCCTCTCAGGATGCCCACTATTGGCCTTCACCAAGCCCTCAAGGGTTATCTTTTGCGGGGGTCCTTAGTCAGCCAAGAGCTATTCTCCTAGCTTGAGCTCACGCGAGACCTTCCCGCTAAATTTCAAGAGGTGCTGGAGGCCGACAGGGTGGCTCGAGAAGAGGCCGAGAAGAAGGCTACTATCATGGAGATCGAGCTGGCCACCTAGAAACGGAGTGATGTCAAATGATGCCGGGAGATAGAGATTTAGGAAAAGATGATTGAGGGACTCAAGGCGCACTCTACTAAAAAGTCGTCCACTATTGAGAAGCTCAAAGAAGATGTCAATCATCTATAATATAGGATCTGAAGAATAAACTTGAGCTACAGAGGTGGAAGAGTGTGATTGCCTTTGAGCATGCCCAATTGGCTCGTCGAGACGTCGATAGGCTCCAGGCGCAACTAAAGGAGGAAGTGGCCGCACATGAGAAACTGAAGAAAGAGGCTACCCAAGCAAGCATTAGAGGCTAAGAAGCAACAAGAGTCTCTACTCACCAAAGTGCAAACACTACAGGGTCACCTCGACTATCTCGAATCCGAGGCTTATAGGATAAGTGATAAGTCATAGATAAATATCATGACAGCCCCTAGGCAAGGTAGAGGTGGGTTTGCCTTATAAAGCTAGCTTCAATTTCATCCTGGGGTAGATCCCTCGTGAATCCAGACCTAGCCTGGACCATTACCATTACCCCTCTTGAGTCACCAATTGTCTTAATATCTTGAAGGAGATAGAGATGAAGGGAGAAGGGATTGTGTTGGATGTAGACGACAAAGATGAGGGAGGCAAAGGGTCGGAAGAAGGCTTCACTCAATATAGCTGGGCCAGCCAGCCTAGGGGTGACCAAGGTGAAGAAGCTACCACCATTTCTCCTCGACCGAGGCCAGATCCTGAGTCGGGTATCACACTTCCCAGCCCTACTCCTGATCCGAGTCGAGCTCCTTAAGAACTTCATGTATTTTTTTAATGTACATATTGATGTAAACATTTTTGATATATGAATAAAATATCACATTTTCCCTCTTGATTGATATATCTTTCTTGCTTGCATTTGTGTCTATCAACAATTTACCTTGTTTTGAGATTCGTAATTGAGATTACGTTCTAGTAATCCATATTCGATAGAGTCAAGGTGGCTTAGCCAAATACAGTGGATGGGCTTACTCAACTTCATACCTTGTTTATTGAATATGACTTTGAGTATCAATCGATTGGGATGACTCAGATTCATGCCTTGGATTTATTCATAATGACACCAAGGTCTTAAGGTACGTGCCTTAGGCTTAGGAAGATGCCAAACTCTTTTGGCTGAGGTAGGTTGAGTCGATAGGCCTTAGTTTTACCCCGAGTAAGTACCAAGGTCTTCTTGTCTATAATGTGTCTTAGGTTTACTCATGAAAATGATGCCAAGGGCTTTCAGGCCAAAGCCGGCCTAGTCAAGGCATGCCTTGGTTTTACCTTGAGTAGGTGCTAAGGTATTTTGGTCGATGACATTCCTTAGGTTTACTCATGAAAATGACACCAAGGGCTTCTGAGTCAGAGTCGAATGAGTCAAGGCGTACCTTGGTTTTACCCTGAGTAGTAACCGAGGTCTTTTGGTCAGTGACGTGCCTTGGCTTTACTCATGAAAATGACACCAAGGGATTTTCAGTCAAAGTTGACCAGGTCGAGGTGACCTAGCATTGTGTTTTTACGAAGGCTTATCGCACTACAAAAGCATAGCACAAGAGAGTCATTAACAACTCAAAAATTTTATAAAACATGAGTTTTTACAATCAAAATTACTAAAATTATTTTTTGAGATGCTCTATGTTCCAAGGATGTTGCAGGATCCTTCTATCGGAGCTTCTCAATCAATAAGTGTCACGACACACCTCCTTGATGACTATGTAAGGTCCTTCTGAATTAGCGGTCAGCTTATCGTGCTTAGCGTCTCTATAAAAAATGTCTCTCTTAAGGACGAGATCACCAATGTTGAATCTCAGAGGTCGAACCTTGCTATTGTAGTGTCAAGCGATACATTAGTGATTGATGATCTGAGCAGAGAGCTTCTTCTTGAACTTTATCAATGAGGTCGAGTCTGGTTCAAAGCCTTGTAGAGTTCATATCTTCATCAAAATGTTACAGTCTGATTGTGAGTGTATCGACTTCCATAGGGTGACCGTCTCGGCCCCATAAGCTAGCTTAAAAGGAGTTTCTCCCGTGGGTTTTTATATGAAGTGCGGTATGACCACAGGATTCCAGGTAGTTCTTCTACCCAAATCCCAACCGTCTTGCCCACCTTCTTCTTCAGGATATGGAGGATACATTTGTTGGTGGCCTCCATAAGTTCATTGCACTTCAATGTGCCACTGAGGTGAACCTAAGCCATATCTTCCACTCCTCGCAAAAGCTTCAAAAACCCTTGCTGTCAAAATGAGTGTCATGGTCCGTGATGAAAGAGAGGGGAACGTCGAATCTACATACAATAGACCTCCACACAAAATTGGTAATACTACTCTCGACAATTTTGGCCAAGGGTTCAGCTTCAATCCATTTGGCAAAGTAGTCGATAGCTACGATCAGAAATTTTCGTTGCCTAGAGGCTATAGGGAGAGGCACCAACAAGTGTAATCCCCATTAAGCAAATGGTACAGGGCTTGAGATGGGGGGTAAGATATATGGCTAAAGCTCGCGGCAAGCTTGAGAAAAATTAGCATTTCTTACATCGAGAAATGAGTCTTCTGGACTCGGCTAGGATGGTAAAGGCGAATAGTATCCTTGGTAGATTACTTTCTGAGCAAGAGTTCTGGCCCCTAGCTGATTCCTACAGGTCCTTCAATGGATTTCATTAAGAACATAATTGGCCTCTGTCGGCTGAAGACATTGGAGATAAGGCCCCACTCTACTGTTGGAGTACAACATGCGATAAAGCTGGTTATTGAGCATGAGATATCTTCATGAATTCCTCTATAGACTCCTCGCTTCAGTAGTATTTTCTGGCACGGTCCCCCTTGTTAGCTACTGGATTAGTGTATGCATCCAACAGGGTTTCGTAAATGTCTCGGCCTGCATGACAGGGTTCGAAGTATCCATGATGCTAGGGTGCTCGAGGGTGTATGTATAAACAGGCCCCGGAGTATTCCTGAGCTGGAAGACCCAAGCTCGGACAAGGCATCATCCCATGCATTGAGGGCGCGGGGGACTTGGGTGATCCTAAAGTTAGTGAACTTGCTCAAAATCTCCTTAACTACCTTTAGGTACATGATCATCCTTGAATCTCTAGCCACATAATATTCCCTTACCCGGTGGACCACAAGTTGAGAATTGGCCAAAATATAGATGAGCTCGTTCTTAGCTGCTAAGGCGACTCGAAGACATGCTTAGAGGGCTTCATATTCAGCCTTGTTATTCGAGGCAGAGAAACCAAAAGCTATGGAGTGCTTGCACATCGATCCGTCAGGACTACGCAAGACTACTCCCGCTCCACTACCTTCCTCTTTGGAGGACCCGTCCACCTTTAGCAAACACCAGGAGGTGAACTCAGGTGAGTCGTTGATAATCACATTTTTATTACATTTTACACCCTCATTATCTATTTAATTTTAAAAAATATGTCACTAATAAGCATGTTTTATCTTAATTGTAGGTTAATGAATAAAAGCCCAAGAAAAACTCAATATATCATCTCTCAAAAAGCCCAAGAGTCCAAACCCAAGAGAAGAATCGGCCAAAGAATGAAAAAGACTAGCTATCGATAACAATATTGATAGCGATATCGATACCCCTATCAATAGCGGTATCGATACCGATACCGGTATCGATCGATACCAGTATCGATACCTATTTACTTTTGTGGAATTAAGGGCTAAAATTGATTAACTTGGGATCAAGTTTAATTCAAGGGCTCTCATTCATTATTGTAGGCTATAAACATGGATAGAAAGTGAGGGGTTGAGGGTGTGAAAATTTTTATAGGAGGGTTACTATTAATTAAAAAGACTTTCCAAATTTATAACTTGTTATTACAATTAATAAAAGATTTTTTTCAATTTATAACTTGTCAAAATTTATAACTTGCTATTAATTAAAAAGAATTTCCAAATCTTCAAATTTTGAAATGAAACCCCTTATTATTTAAGTGTTTTCAAACTAGTCCCTTCAGTTAGCACCAGATCAAAAGATTTAGGAACTAATTTCTACATACTTAACACATTTGGGGGACTAATTTCAAAATATAAAGATTTAGGTGTACTTATTTAAAAGGAGCTAATTCAAAGTTTTTAAGATTTGGGGACTAAGATAAAAAATACCCTCTTAGAAATGGATGGGTTTAAAACTAAGTCCGTATAAAATATTGGGTCGGACTGAAAAAACGGTAAAGCGATAATGCCCTCGTCAAAATCCTACACTCGTTCCACCCCACAGCAATAGTCGCTGCCTCCGCTCCTCAATCGTTTTCCGTTTCGCGCCTTAAAATCTGCCCCATCAATTACGAAACCCTAACCAATCGCGTCAAAATCCCCTCTATTTTTTCTAATGGGATACAGACATAGCGGGTTCGGGTACGCGGATCTGATATCGTCTCCCCTGATTTTTCCCGGATGCGATGAGGAGTCGGACGGCGACCGGCGGAGGGAGGGACACGTGTCGGTCGTGGAGGTGCTGGTGGCAGCGCTGAGGAGGTCGCTGGTGATGTGTAGCGTTGGGGCGGGGGAGGAGAGGGGTTGCTCGGCGATGGAGATTGGGAGGCCGACGGAGGTGAGGCACGTGTCTCACGTGACCTTCGATCGTTTCAATGGCTTCCTTGGGTTACCTGATGAGCTAGAGCCTGAGTTGCCGAGACGAGTTCCCAGTGCCAGGTTGGATTTTATTTTTTCTACTATTATTTTTTATCTTCAACTCAATATTTTTTAATTACTTTTGGAATTATTTTTAAACTCATATTAGGTGTTTCATCCCTTTATTAATTTTAGCATTTAAACTAATATTCTATCAGTTTTAACAACTATATATGACACTTTAGATCGAATTCTGTAGCGGTTTACCTTGCTCTACAGCAGATTAATGCACATATTGGGCTCGTTTGGTACGCGGGAATGAGTGGGAATGGAATTCAATTCCAACTCTTTTTTCCCGCATACCAAACACGATGTACTTTTAGATGTTAGAATTGAAATTCTCACTTCTTATCAATTCTCACTTTATGTGGGAATTGTCATTCCCAACCATTTAACAAGGAATTGATATTCCCACTTAAGTGGGAATAAAAATAATCAAATGATTTCCATTTATACCCTTCTTAAAAGATACAATTAGATATAAATTCCTATATGAAAATTATTTTTATAAAAAATATCTTAGCTTAAGCTACTGGTACAAATATATAAATAAATATAAGCATGAATATAACATGCCCAAGTTCCAATTTACAAACATGGTTCCTACGTAAATTTATATCACTAACCTTACCATAGTTCCAATATCTTGTGATATTATTTTTTAATAAATTTCTGATATCGTTCCTAAGAAGTATATTAACGCCGACATGTAGCATTAGAAGTTAGAAAAGTGAAATTATAATTATTTATAATTAAAAATAATTTCTATAAAAATAATTTTTCAATTTGTAAGCCAAAAGTCCAAAATTGTTGCCGAGATGTTGTGACAAAATATAACTATTACATAAAAATTTATTTCTCTAAGGAAAAAAATCATTTCTATAAAACTTATTTTTCTAAAAAAATGAATTATTTAGTTATTTTTAAAATATTTTTAATATTTTTAAAATTCTATGTTTTGGTAAGGGCATTATTAGAAAACTAAATTTTATTCTCATTTGTGAACAAATGATACCAAACGAGGGAATGAGAATAAGAGTGTCATTCCTGTTCCACTCTCTAAGGGGGTGTTAGTCAATTGGGACATTTTCATGCAAAATGGGATAATTGTTAAAGTAGAATAATGTTTCGCTAGTGGGATATTTTAGTGGGATAACTAGGAACAATTTTGTGAAGCGGGATATTTTGATAAAATAACGTGGGATAAATTTTTATAATCATGAAGTATATATTTATGCGTTTTGACGATATAAATAATATTTATGTATTTTAAACTTACTATTATTGATTGATAATTGCTTATAAGAATATTCTTTACTATTAAATAACTTTTGGTTAGACTATAAGATATTGACAATTATTATTATGATGATGGTCTAATGATGGTGATAACCATAATAGGAAATAAGTAAAGAAAAAAAAGAAAAAGAAAAAATAACAAAATAAATATGAGTTCTAGTTTTTTACCACCTAGTTCCAAGCTAAAACTTGGAATAATTTGAGAGACTAGAACCCTCATTTTTGTATAGAAAAATGAAAAAAGTGGGATAATTTTGTACCATTATCCTAATTCTAGTTTTGTTAAAGTTCTACTTGACTAACACTGTAAAATTTTATTCTAGTTTTAGTTCTATGTGACTAACACCTTAAAATTTTGTTCTAGGTTTAGTTCTATGTGACTAACACCTTAAAATTTTATCCCACAGATTATCCCAGTTCTAATTTAAAGTTCTAGGTGACTAACCCCCCCTAAACGCGCCCAAACATGAGAATGAGAATATGCATTCCATTCCCACATCTATTCCATTCCATTCCTATATTCTTTCCATTCTCACTTGACTCCATTCCCGCGTACCAAACGAGGCGATTGGGTTTAAAGATTAATCATATTGTATATTTTGGGCGTATGAATAATTTTGGATAAGTTAGGATAACAGAATGGGAACCTGTTTTAACTATTGAATCAAGATTGAATTTTTCTAACGGATGTTGAACTGTGATTTCCCTGAATTTTATTGAGTATCCTGGATTTTTTTTTTTTTGCTTTTTATGATTGATTGTTTTTGTCGGCACTGTTTGGTAAAGGTCTAAGGATGAGAGATTAAAGAGAATGATTAATGTAGTTAGCTCATTCAGTAACCTGAAGAACTAAATTATTAACCCATTAAATAAGTTTTATTTTAGCCATTGTAATCATTTTTAGTGTTTGGGAAGAATGATGATCTTGACTATTTTCTTTATAAATAGAAGGGTTAACTCTTAATCCTTCTAAGTATGATGTATTAGTAAACCGCTTATTCTGAGAAGTTAACTCATTTTAATCACTCTAGAGGGGCTAGCTTAATCCTTTTGTATTTTTTTAGCGTTTGACAAATTATGGATGATTAAGTCTCCTTAACCTCTCACTTAACCTGTTGCCAAAAAGCATAGAAATATTTTATCTCCATATTTAGTTTGGTTCAAATTCTCTAAATGTTTGATTGTAGAGAAATCCTAAAATTAGTAGTTGATCAATAGGTAGAGAATCCGGACCCTAAGTCAATAATATTGATTTTTTAGTGGGTCCCACAATTAAATATTTTTAATATATATTTACGTAAACAATAGGGCGAACTACGATAAGGTAAACCTCCAAAAGCTTTCATCATTCTGCAAAAAACCCCTTGTACATTTTAAAATCACTCTAAACCCCTAATAACTATTGAAATTGTAAAAAACCCCCAATAAGTTTCTGTATGTTGCAGATAAGAAATAACCCACATGACAACATGTCGTCACATTTAGGACCTAAACATGTCTCTAATAAAAAATGTGGACTAATACCATCATGTAGGTTATTTGCAAAACGTCGAAACAAATTGGGGGTTTTCTGTAATTCCAATAGTTATTGGGGGCTTAGTATGATTTTAGAAGTTATTAGGGGTTTACTGCAAAACGCTCAAAGTTGTAGGGAGTTTAATGTAATTTAACTTCAAAGTTGTAGGGGGTTTTATGTAATTTAACTTAAACAAATATTTTCATAGGATGCATAGTGTAACGAGATATTGTTGGTGTAAATAACTAAATTGTCAAACTTCTCTACAACCAAGGATATAGATGATTTCTAGAAGTTTACTTTTGCTCCAAGTTTAGTTCGCTATAAATAAGGTAGATAATTATAGCAGTTTAAGATTAAAAACACTATCAAAACCAGATTTTGGTCGCAATATTATTTATTGGGTCGCGTTGCAATTTTTTTGACCAAAACTTCCCTTTACGTTGTTGAAAGACATTATACTATATTGTTTATATTAATTAGTATGCTCTGCGTTTAAGGTAACTTTGATTTTGAGCTAGTTTTACAGATTGAACTACATAGAATTTATAATTTCCCTTTGGGGGACAGAAAGACCGTCATTTAAACAGAGTCGATGATGTGAAACAGAGAAGGTGTCTATCAGAATCAGCGATCTAAATCGAACAACGTACCGTTTTGTCAAAAATTATGATCTTCGGCAGGAAATTAATTCAAAACGACTAATGTGACAGATGGATTTTAACAAGACTTGTAACGATAATCATGACTAATTCTAATCTCAAATAATTTAATCGCAGTATTCATTATCATTGCACAAGTTTTAAGATCAATATCAGAATTGCCACAGTCACATGTTCGGTTCCTCTCAACTCACAATTATAATCTAAGCAGTGAATACATGATAAGAGTTTAGAGGTGATATACTCGTGCAATTAACTAATAAATTGAAAAAAAGAAGTTGATCCCACCGTCGGACTTGAATTAAGGGCTTGTTTGGATTTGGAGGGGGTGAAGGGAAGTTAGGGGAACCTAGGGGAAGTTAAGTTAAGGGAAGGGAAGAGAATTTCTACAACTTGTTTGGGAAATTAGTAAGGTGAATCAAGGGGAAGTTATTTCACCCCGTTTGGAAAGTGTAATAATGGGAAGGGAAGGGAAGGGAATGTATATAACTTGACATAAATATCCTTACATAAATACCCTCACATTTGTTTCTAAAATTTTAGCCGTTGGATTTTGATCTTAGCTAGGGGTAAATATGTCTCTCTACATTTGTTGTATTCCCCCTCTTTACCTTCACCCCCATTACACCCCAAATTGGGGGGGGAAGAAATCATGGTATTTTCTCACCTCCTTTCACCTCCCCTCACCCCTATTAACTTGCTATATTTACTTCCCAAACAAGGTTAAAAGTTACCCTCCCTTCCCCTCACCCCCATTACCCTCAATCCAAACAGGGTCTAAATATGAAGCACCACCGGTGTCCGTTGTCACTACGGGTTGGATCTGAGCTGAGAATTAGATCCAACAGAGTCGGGTCTGTTCACACAAAACCGGATCCAAAGCTTCCCTTCTCTGCTCTCTTCTTCGATTTGAGGAAAGGAGAGAGGTGAAGTGACTGAATAATAGCAGAGGCGATCCGATCGATCGGCGATGAAAGGCGTTGCGTCAGAGGCGCTCGATAACAGAGGGGATCTGGGGTTCGGGGGTTGCTCGGGTAGAGGAAAGCAGTGATCTCGACGAGCGGATCTGAGGTGGAGGAGGGGGAAGTTCGGTTACGGAGGCTGGCAACTGTTAGGAGCTGGGATTTGGCGGCTTTTGGAGGAGGAGCAGGAGGCAAGCTTGGGGTGTGGCGGATCTTGTGGGAGGAGAGAAGGAGCAGGAACAGGGGAAGGGTGATCGGAGGTAGTGGGCACCAGGGCGGTGGTTGCGGGAAAGAGACTGACGGCGGGGTCAGCGGCTTGGGAGGTGAGGCTGGCTGTTGCTCAGAGATGGGGAAAGGGCTTGGCAGCTTGGAGGAAGAGCAGGGAGGTGATTGTTTGAGCGGGTGATGGGAGACTGGGGTTTGGATTGACGGGAGTTGAAGAAGAGGGAGAGAGGGAGGGTGGCGGCTGGGAATTGAAGAAGAGATGAAGAGAAGTCCCTAGGGTTTCACACCAAAGGGCTAGGGTTTCACACCCAAGAGTTCAGCCAACAAAATTCATTCATTCATTCATTCAATTCATTGATTCCATTCTCAATTACAATAGGGTTTAATTAGAAGAGAATAAAATCTCACAAAATAAAATCCCTCAAATCACTCAACAAATTCCCTAAAATCACTCAAATGCCAAACTAAACCAAATTCAAAATTCGAATTTCAAAATGAAAATAAAGAAAGTCAACTAAGCTAAAATGGAAGATTGTCAATTCTTGTCCTCATTATTCAACTTCTCCGAACTGGAAATTTGGAATAATATTTGTGAGGAAAGAGCATGTTGGCTGAGCTTATAATGCAGTTAAGATATATTTTTTTGGTTGAAGGTGAAAGAACATGAGTCAGAGAAATGTATAGAAAGGGAGTGTGTTTTGATTTTAGGTGATAATCTTCATTTGTTTATTCAACTTCTGTTCTGAAGCCTAGTAAATGTCCCTGCGAATATTGTAATTGATTGTTCTTCAGCTTATTCTTAATTAGAAGTATGACTTTCCTGTTACAAGACTTGCTTTATTATGTTTTCAGACTATTGATTCCATTCACCGGGGTTGAAGAAAGTTGTTTAATAGCTTCATATTTGATCTAACTTGTAGGAGGATGTTCTTGGCTGAAAGCCTGCCATGGAAATTTCTTTGGGTCACATGAACTCTTAGTTTGGACAATTCGACTAGTCCACAGTTAGGTGACTGCTTGTTGTTTAGGTTTAAGATTTAGTTTGTAGAATATTGCTATTGGGTTTGGTATTTAATCGGATATATACCAAGAAGCAGTGGCCTTAAGTATAGACAGGAAGAGTAGAAAGAACCATATGTTGTTTTTTGCACTAAAATTTTTGGTTAGATGTATATACGCCTGTGTTCGTTATTATGTTTAAGATTGTTACTTCGATGCTTTCAGATTCTCACAACACGCATTCCTACAATAACCATTAATTCTTAACAACAACCAAGCCTTTATCCAAATGTTTGGGGTCGGCTGCATGAATCCTATTTTTTCCATTCCATTCTGTTATGGGTTATCTCTTTTGTTAACTTAGTCTTGATTCATATCCTTCTTAATTGTTCCTAACCAAGTTATTCTAGGCCTACCTCTAGATCTTCTAGCCCCATTAACTCTAATATTATCGCTTTTCCTAATCGGTGCACTACGAGATCTCCGTGGTTCATGACCAAATCATCTTAATCTATTCTCTCATTTTATTCTCAATAGGGCCAACATCTAATTTACTACGGATGCACTCATTTCTTATTCTATTTTTTATTGTATACCCACAAGACCATCGCAACATTCTCATTTCTGCTAAACTCATTTTTAAAACATGTTGTTTTATAGTTGCCCAACACTCTGACCCATAAAGCATAGTAGATCTCTGTCAAGCTGGGAATTTTTCTTGCTGTAGTTAATAGGTTTTGGCTGCCTTACAATCTTTTGAACCCTGCAAATAGACAATTTTGTCTTCCTTCTGAATTAAAGTTGTTAGCTTTGTCAATTCTTTAATTTCCAGACATGATTTCTTGTGTTAGAAGCCTGATTCCAGTCTTTTCTCTGCAGTGCAAGTGTATTTGGTGTTTCTGCTGAATCTATGCAATGCTCATATGATAATAGAGGGAACAGTGTGCCCACTATCTTGCTGTCTATGCAAAAGAACCTGTATTCGCAAGGAGGTCTTCAGGTATGTTAGAAATTTAACTGAATATTGATGCTCATCATTTTACATATATTTTAATTGAACTGGGGATTGGCCCTTCTATTTTTTGAAGGCAGAAGGAGTATTTAGAATTAATGCAGAGAATAGCCAAGAAGCCTGTGTCAGAGAGCAATTAAGCACAGGAGTTGTACCAGAAGGAATTGATTCACATTGTCTAGCTGGTTTGATTAAGGTAAGCAGCAGATCTGTGCTCTGTATGGATATTCGAGTTCCTCTCCCATCTCACTACTATATAGATTCCAAAATAGTTATCTTAGCATACAGCAACAAGATCAACAAAACCTTTTTCTCAAATTTATGGGATCGATTACATGAATCCTATTCTTCCATTGAGTTTTGTTAAGGCCTACTTACTCCATTAAGTCAATCCCTCATTTCATTCTTAATTGCTTCCGACAAAGTTTGTTTACACCTACCTTTCATCCTTGCTTCATTAATAGTAATCTTATTGTTTCTCCTAACTGGCCGGTGTATTTTGTGGTCTCCCTTGCAGATAGCCAGATAATCATTTGAAGCACTTTAAAATATGTATCCTCACATGAGTTGGTTTAAATTTTTATTCTGATCTAATCATAACTTCATATATGCTCTTTCTGCAACTTCCTTTATGTGCTACTACTCCCATGCAATTATCAAAACAAGGCACATATATCCCACTTGTATAATATTCGATTGCACACCACTGTACCTATTCTTTTAGTATTTACACAACCTGAGATTAATGGAATACTTTAGATCTTTATCAAGCATGATTAGCCAAAGTTTGATCAAGTATTATGGACACAAATCAGTGGTAAACCCTTTCAGCAGTTTGATTTGCTTTCATACTAATGATATCTATTCTGCCTGTATTTTTGACCTAGCCAATGAAATCCAAAGTGATGGATTTACAAGTTTATCCAAAGTGATGGATTTACAAGTTTACTGTTTGCTTATATAGATTTGTATTCTGATTATTGTCACAAAACAGATTTTCTTTCTGTCATGCTCTCCTTAATGGATTGAGGGGTGTGTTGGAATTAATATCTTATTTAATGTTTGTGAGGATACTTGATCCGACTGACAAAAAGAAATATACCACTAAACTAGTGTAGTAGTGTGAATCATTGGTCCAACTGACTGTGTAAAACATGTGCGAAGAATGTCATTTGAGGTCCAGGTAAACAACCTGCTCATGTTTCTGTTTAAGAGTCTCAATCATGAAGGATTGAAGGGTATACGCATGTTAGTGCTCCTGAAATGACTCTGAAGTGATTATGCATATTTATCATGGTTACAGCTAATTGTTACTCTCTGCCTTCTATCAAATCTGAATATTACACGTCAAATAGCCTGAGATTTAGTGAGTTCGTCTTATATCTACAATTTGATTCAATAGGCATGGTTTCGAGAACTACCTTCAGGCGTATTAGATACACTCACACCGGCCCAAGTTATGCACTGTAACACTGAAGAAGACTGCTCTCAACTTGTAAAGTCGCTTCCACCAACCGAAGCAGCACTTCTTGACTGGGCCATTAATCTTATGGCCGATGTGGTGGAAAATGAATGTTACAACAAGATGAATGCTCGAAACATCGCTATGGTTTTTGCACCTAACATGACTCAAGTTAGATATCAATCCTCTACCTTCTTTTGTTGAACAAGGAAGTCATACACAAACTAATTCTGTATATTTCTTTTTATGTTGGTCCAGATGGCGGATCCATTTACTGCATTGATCCATGCCACTCAGGTGATGAACTTCCTCAAGACATTAATTGTGATGACACTCCGAGAAAGAGAAGCCGCAGCTGCAAAATCCATGTCGTGCCCCTGTTCTGAATCTCCAACAGACAATGCGCCCAGTGCCTCGGAAGTTGCAGATAGATCTTATGTAGATTCAAGAGATGAAGAACCACCAAACTTGTCTGCCCTCGATAGTGCTTCTTTTAGCAAGTTCTTGTTTGGCAATAGACAAGCTCCAGACTGTGATTATGAAGAGAGTTTCCATAGTTTTGAGAGGAAGAGCGAGGTCGATGAAAGTGAGTTCATTTCTGGGAGAAGCTCGCCATTAGCTCTAATCTAGATTTTCAGAAGGAAAGGTCTGAAAGTGGAGATCCAGAAAGCTTGTTGGGTAGGTTCAGCTTTCGGGGAGGAATCAGAAAGCTTTATCGCCATCCGGTATTTAAGGTGAACAAGTCAACAAGGAAAGCCAGTGAGGTTGTCATTATATGTTTTGGTGAAGAAGCATGAAAAGCTTGCACAGACATTGTCATTGTCCATTTCTCTGCATTATGACTAACTGGGGACTTTGAAGATTGTACAATATGATGTTCGATATCTAGAGACTTGCAGAGTTAATGGTACTTAGACATTACAGTTATGTTTCTAGTATTGTTTATACTTGATATGTGATTTGAGATTATAAATCAGTGTACCATCCTCATTTGAAGTCAAGGGGCAAGTGATTTGTGATTGCAATCGATTTGTTTCCTGTCCGTAACATTTGTAAAGGAATTAATAATCTGATCCAATATAGTAGTGAAAGAGGCCATGTGATCAGTTGTAATTGAACATTTGAGAGCTTGAATGATTCAGTGTACACAAATGAATATCAGTTTCTGTTGTCTTTAGAGAACCTTTCAGATGAAGCAGTAAATACTGGGCGATTTTGCCTTCATGCTAATGTAGTTGGATGACATATTCAGAAATGTAATGGAGCGTCTCAGTTGAGAAAGAAGTTCATTTTGTTTGATAATACTGGTTGTCTCATTATTTGGGTAATTCAGAAGAATCCCGAAAATAACCAATAGAATTAGAAAAGTTGTCTCTATTCACTAGCTCATCAATAAATTTTACATTTTTACTTAATAAATCCTTGAATATAGATAAGTGGATCACATTTTACATTCTTTTAGTTCAATTAGTCTTTTGTTTACTTTTTTAATTGTACGAGTAACAACTAATTAGAGCATAAAATTATATCACTCAATTCTTCTGACAAGTTCTAAATTTTGAATAGCTCAAGTGATTTTAAAAGTAGAATCGGTAAAGAAGACAAATTAAGATGCTAAGCACATAACACACTTGGGCAGTTCTTAGGTCCAGAGAAAAATGACGGTGTAAATGAAGAATATTTATTAACCTATAACAGCAAAAAGAGCGCCAAATGGATCTAGGACCCGTCATTGTATAAACCCTTTTTTCTGTATAATTGTGAAGAGAGTACCATGGAGGAAAGAAATAAAACAAAAGAACAAAAACAACGCAATTTTCATTTCAAGGGAAAAAAATAGGACATAGGACATGTGACAGTGACTCACTGACCAGTGGTTTATGAATATAAATTCTTTTTATAGGTCACGCGTACAGGGCCGTCTCAAGCATTTTTGAGGCTCTAGGCAGAGAAAAATATTTAGGCCCGTAATTTTTTTTAAAAAAAATTAAATATTAGTTTTAAAAAAATAAATTTTATATAAAATTTAATTTTTTGGCTTTTTGAGATACAAAGTTACTAATTAAATTTTATATTCAAGCTTTAATATTCAATTGATAAAATTGTCAAATTATTTAATCTCTTGAGACATTGTTGAACGTAAATAAGATTTTATTAATAAAAAGATATAAAAGAAGAAAAAATAAAAACACAAAATACAGAACATATCCGTGAGCTATATATATGTGTGTGTGTGTGAGAGAGAGGAGAATGAATGTAAATTAATTAAAATAAATAAAAACCAACAAGCTTACCTTTTATTTTGGGGCCTTCTGGATTAGAATTGCAATTATGTATGTTGAGTATCAAAGATTAAACAAATATGAAAGATGAGTGAATGAGAAGAAAATAAAGGAAGTTAGCAAGAGAAAAAACGCATAAACTATGCATAAATAAGAATGAGTATTTAATATGTGTTTTTCTCTTTTTTTTTACTGTTACAATCTAATTAATTATAGAAATAAAATATAAAAAGTTACAATTAAACTTTATTAGTGTTCTTTTCCAAAGATAAAGATAATTATATATAATTATAACAATAAATTATCAATTAAAGATAATTTAGAATCCTTACAATAGTCAACTTCTTATATTTCCAAAATAAATTAATAATTTTATTTTATTTTATATATATATATATATTTATTTTTATTTATATATATATATATATATTTAGATATTGGGGCCCCAATAAAATGGGGGCCCTAGGAATATGCCTTAGTGGCCTAGGCCTTGAGCCGGCCCTGCACGCGTATTTACATCATATGTGAAAAACCCCCAGCTAATATAAAATTCATGTAGAGCCCACCCTTACCCGATGAATACGAACCATGTGAACTTCTTGTATGCCAGCCGGGATTTCTGACCACCCGGGGGCAGTGAAATCTCTAGAACTTCTCTTCTACTTTACCCATAAAAGGCTAGAGGATCATATTCTCATTTGCAATCGACGTTGATAGAATCAGAACTCCAGTTTGAAAGTTGAACATAAAATGCTCCAAGAAAAACCTTGGCGTATAATTCAGAAGTGCATAGATTACAATCCTCGTAAGAATAGCAACGTCGCCACTAGAGCGAAAGCAATGCATCTTCAAGTGCTGGCAAGGTCTTTCAGTAGCTGCCGGTCAACTGGGGAGCTCAGAGGTCTCTATTCAGTAGTTAAGGGTAGCTAAGGCGCCAAATCTCGTTAAATTTGGCAGTGGAGTGCCTAGAAGGTAATGTGGTGGATTTCAGAAACACGTACCTAATATATACATAAATGTTATTAAAAATATGTATGATAAAACAATAACTAAAGTACGTAAGAACAAATAAAGGAGAGGTTAAATCATTTCATATTACCATAGGGTTGCATCTAGGGTTAGTTAAACTTTTACTTTTTGCATTCCTTATGGACTAATTTACTAGATATATTCATGATGAAGTCTCATAGTGTATGTTATTTATTGACGATATATTATTAGTTGATGAGACTAGGGAAGAGAGAATTTCTAAAGTAGCGAAATAGAGATAAATCTCTCGAAACTAAAGATTTTCAAATTAGCCGAATAAAAAAAGAACACATAGAATGCATTTTTAATAAAACTAAAAGAGAAAAGTGTGAACCTTTTACGGGTCTATTTGGCAAACTAGGTGAATTAGTTTTAGTAGAGACAAAATAAGTCTATGGGCTTAGCACTTGTTTGGCAAATGGAAGAGATAGAAAAAAAAAAACATTTTTGAGGCCGACTTTTGCTCAATAACTAGATCAGGAATAAACCAACTCTCACTTAGTTTATAATAGAACTAGTTCAAAGAGAGTCTAGTCTACAATTTAGCCAAACTAGGTTTAAGTTAGAACTAGTTCAATAAAGTCTTGTTTAACATAACCTAAGCCAAGTGGAGCTTGTTCAAAACTAGTCTACATTATTTTCAATCTTGCCAAACACAACCTATGTCTTGATTAATGGACTAAATTGCTGCTAATGAGTTTGCTTAAGTGTTTCATATTTATTTTCACAAATATTTAGATGAATCAAGACTTCAAGCTCACAAGGAAATATCTTAGAGCTCAAAACGTCAAGATTAATAAAAACTAGATCAAGAGAGAAGTCAAAACACTTCAACGTCAAGCACAATATCAAGATATAAGTGAAGGCACAAGAGATTCAGAAGTACTATGAAATTAACGTTTAGCTAAAAATTTCAAAACTGATGTTGACTTAGTAGGAGATCTTAGTCTTATAGCCTGTACGGAATGTAGATATGCTTTAATAAGTAATTAGACCATAGGCTTCTAGCAGATTTGATTCCCTCTTTCAATCTATCTTTAAATTCTATCAATTAGAGAATCCTAAGTATCAAATTCTACCGTTAATATTGATAACCTCTCCCTTGCCTATTTTAGTTATTAATCCCTAAGACAACAACAACTGAATTAATGCATAAATCTATTTGAGTCCGGCTCTTGAGTGATTGACTTGTGATTGCATTAAATGCGATTGAATTAGCCTTTCCCCAAATGGAAATTGTCACTGTGCCAACCATGGAAACCACTTACCAGAATGGTGCAATCTGTCCATGTTGACTATTGCATGTGAGATAGAGCTTCAGCGGAAGTAAATGCTATCGTTAGTTCAGATCCCTCTTTGCCTACATATTTGGTCGTCTTCGATTATTTCTCTGCATGAAAACCAATAATACTCCGCAATCAAAGTTCAAGTTTTTAATTTCAGCACGCTCTTTGAAAGTTCTATTTGCAAGATCTACTCAAAGCTTCAAAGCCTAAATTCTGCCTTGAGTGAATATACTTGACTGTTGTGAGATTTTTTTCGTGTTACTCTTCTAAGATCTTAATCTTGAAAATTTACTTCTTTGCTTCATCTCTTGCTAGAGATTACTATTATTTTGTATTAATTATTGCATATATTTAGAGTATTTATATCTTGTCCATTTTTGTGTTGTATTAGTGTTGTAAGCTACATTGTCTAATTCTCACCTTTAGTATAGAGAACATTATTTCTAACTTCGTAAAAGTGGTCCTATAATCTCAAAGTGTGAGAGTGATAGAGGGCTGAAGTCCAGTGCACAGATTTGTGTGATTGGCAGTTATAAATCCTATCTGCTAAGATAAAAAGTGAGAGCCTAGTACGCAAGAGAGCTATGTTTTGGTGGGGATTGTGACATATTTGACTTCTAGAGGAGTTGTCACGCCTCGAAACTGCAGCGAAAATTCATAAATGCATGTTAAGCGACAATAGCGACCCATGCACAAGACAAGTCTTATGCACGAGTCAAGCCTGACACTTCATATCACATAGTTTATACTGGCACTTCATATTGTAGTTGACTATTAAAGACTTAGACAGAATTCCAGTTTCTTTGAAATTACAGTGTAGTCGATTACTAGGAGTTATAGTTGACTATATATTAAGAGTCAGTTTAAAATTCCAGAAACTCTGCCTTTACAGTGTAGTCGACTAATGACTATAGTAGTCGATTACTAAGAAATAATCTGACTTCACAGAGTCTGTTTTGACTCAGTGTAGTCGACTACTAAGCATTATAATCGACTACAGATATAGTTTTTTTAGATTTTAGAGTTTGAATTTATGACTATTTATAGCCGTTTGTGCATGTTATTTAGGTTTAAAAAGTTGTCTTTTCAAGGGCTATAAATAGGTACTAAGTTTAGAAATTTACATCAATCATTCATACATATAAGATCAAGCATTTGTGCAAATTCAAGAGTTAAAAATTCAGATTTTCAGTCTAAGTGTTCATAAAAGTGATTTCTGAGATTGCCATTGATCTTCATCAAACATACAAAGAGTTTAGGTACTAATTAGAGATTAAAAGAGTTCCTAAGCCACTGCAGCACAACACCTAAACTTCAAGACTTACAGGAATTGTGTTCTTTCATCAAAGAAGGTTACTCTCGGGTGTGAGAGGTGACTCTTGGTTTAGAGATTGTTTCAATTTGCATGGTCTTATAAATTGGTCAGGTTTGCTTTTGATTTTGTAATAGTTTTTAAAATTATAGTGGAACTCTCAAGCGGGATTTGCTTGGGGACTGGATGTACACCAGGCGTGGTGGAACCAGTATAAATTTTTTTGTGTTTGTGATTGCTCAAATTTATATAGTTGTTGCTTCTTTCCTTGCAATTTATTATCTACTCTGAAATTTTTTAAAGGAACACTATTCACCCCTCTAGTGTGTAATGTGTATTAGATTAGATCCTACACTTGGTATCAGAGCATGGTGAAAGATGGTAATAACAAATACATCACAAATCAAAGAGAGATATTCCACACAGCAACCATTACTGTTTGCTGGTACAAACTACAACTATTGGAAATGTCGAACGAACTTTGGAACATTGTTGAGAACGAATTCACAAAGTCAAACACTCCTTACACCGAATGGACTGTTGTTCAAAGAAAAAATGTAAATCTGGACTCAAGGGCAATGAATGCATTGTTTTGTGCCTTAGACAAGAACGAATTCAATCGAGTGTCTACCTCTACATCAACACTTCAAATTTGGTATACTCTTGAGGTAACACATGAATGAACTAACAAAGTTAAAGAAATAAAAATTTCTCTTCTTGTTCACAAGTTTGAACTATTCAAGATGAAGGAAAATGAGACTATCACGGAGATATTCACAAGATTTATAGATATTACTAATTCCTTAATTGGACTTGGCAAAGAATACACTCAAGTTGAGATGGTAAGGAAAATCCTAAGAGCACTAACTCCGGAATGGGAAAAGAAGACTATGGCTATTGAAGAGGCTAACGATCTTTCAATTCTCACCGTAGAGGACCTTATCAAAAATCTTATGGCATATGAAGTTCAACTTGAAGATAGAAAGAAGGATGGCGAACAAAAGAAGAAGAAGATACTTGCCTTCAATGCATCCTCCGACACTGAAGAATCTGACAAAGATGATGAGGATATTGCATTGATTACGAAGAAATTTAAACGATTCTTAAAGAAAGGTAAGTTTAAATTAAAGAAATTTAAGAATATTAATGATTCTTCTTTATACTTGTCTAGACCCTTTTGGAACTGATGCCTCCTGATGGTGGGGTCGGTAACCAGGTGAGAGGAGCGTACCGACTAAGAGAGGAGAACTCAGCTTTGTATTCATCAACCGATTGGCCTCTCTGCTTGAGCTCGATAAGTTGACACAGAAGCTGATCTCGGGCATACTGGGAAAAATATTTCCTGTTGAAGTGCTCCGTGAATGTCTCCCATGGAATCGGCCTTACAAGATGGGTCTTCTCAGCCATCCACCAGATCCGTGCAGTATCCATGAGCTGGACGTTCATAAGATCCACCCACTCCGCAAGAGCAATACAGGTCACCGTGAGAATGGTTTCGGCAACCTTGAGGAACACTTCTGCTGCTAGATGCCCGTCAGCACCAGAGAAAGAAGGAGATTGTATGTACCGAAATTTTCTAACACCAGGCTCTGTGCGAGGGGGAGGCTGGTGTTGAGGCTCCCGCTACAAGTACTCAGTCAGATTGCGACGCCCCAGGGTTCACACAAGACTACAGTCCAAGGTGAAACCCGGATTGTCAAACTTGTCAAGCACCAAACACCATGCTACAACATGTTTCACCATCACAATTACTATCTCTCTAGTGAAAATAACAAATAGGTAAAGGTACAGACATGCAAATAAAAGAAATAGAGTAAAGCCAGATATAAACAGAGGAAGCATAAGAATAATCATCAGTGAGCCTAATAAAATAGAGTAGAAATACCTCTGAGTCTGAAATAAACCTCAAGTACAATGAGTCAAATAAAATATCACTATGACTCTCAGCCTCTACAAAATGAAATACAAGTCTAGAGTCTGAACATAAATTACTAATTGTGGAGTTCTGAAATAACTACTAAATAGTAAATAGCTAGATGGAATCTATGAGGAAATCTCATCAACCTGCGACTCTCCGTGCGTCTGACTCGTTGCCTGAAAGGGGGGAAAACAATGAGCGTCAAAGCGCTATAGCGAGATCATCTTCACCTCTCCCTAAGGAAAGGGGTAAGAGAGTATAGAAAATAGAGTTAATACATATACATATGAAGTCATTCATAAAATTCTAACTGGAAGTTAATATTTAGGAAATCAAAAACACGAGAGTTAGTACGTCGAGTGAAATAATCCAAACAAGGAAACCCTCATGTATATACCATGTCTCAAATTGTGACTCCCTAAATACTAACTCCAAACCCTATGAATGAAAGCAGTAAACCAAAAGGAAAACACTGCAAACCTCAAACATGTAGAACAAATATCTCATCCTGATCTACACTCGGGTAGATGGATCTAACATAAAAGGAACTCATCCAAACAAAAGCCAACCAAAAACCATGTTGTGTAAGTCACGGTGTCAAAGAAAGCACCCTACTCGCGAGTATTCAAAAATGAAAACCAATTTATAATTTATATTACTTACAAATGTACATCTCTTATATATTAGCGATACTCTTGTAATATTCTTACTCAATCGCTCTGCGGCAATAGGTTTTATCTCCCTATCCTGAAAACATAATATGACGATACTTTTGTAATACTCTTACTCAATCACCCTACGGAAATAGGTTTCATCTCCCTATTCCGGAAACATAATATGACGATACTTTTGTAATACTCTTACTCAATCACCTTGCGAAAATAGGTTTCATCTCCCTATTCCGGAAACATAATATTTATGTATTTTTCTTATTTATCATGTTAACACATCATATTTTAAACATACGTGTACATATCTTGGTGTATGTGTCCATATCTGGTGTTTACTGACATTTCAGATGTTAAACAGCTCATAAACATTTTATCATAATAGTGTAAGGTCGAGAGACTCGTTCGAAAAACAAAACAGTCTAATTAAAACATGCACAGGCCATATGCAGCTTGGCGGTCAACCACAAATTTGCGGCGGTCGACCGCGACGGGTTCCAGGGCCTATCCAGGTCTCTGTCATGCACACGGTCGACCGCCGCTAGGGCGCGGTCAACCGCGAACCAAAATCCCAGACTGTGCAGATTTCTGCACAGTTAATGATCATGATGATAAATTGTGATATAAACTTGTTTTTAAACGTGTGAAACTTTCATAAAACATGTCAAAAGCAGATAAATACTACTGGAAACAATATCAACATGTACCACATGATTATTTGCATAAAATTTATTTTCAAAACCCTAATTTATGCATAAGAACTTGAAACAAGAACAAAACATCTTTCTTCACTTTAAACAACGTTTTATATCATTCCCAGATCTTGAATACTTTTGTAAATTTCGTTCTTAAACTTTTTAACATGAAAAGACCTAGTCTTTACACATATAATACAAAAGAATTGACTTTTATTCATAAACTAGTCAATTTGGCTCTAATAAACATGTTAAAAACCCTTTAAAAATATTTTAAAAACTAGAAGGGGGATTAGCAGAGATGAACTCGCCTGAAACTTGTAGAAAAACATTTTAGGATGTTAAGCCAAAGCAGATCTCCAATCCAAAAGCCAAAATCACCCGAAAAATCCACTTGAAAGCCTCCAATATTCTCCACGAATCAAATTAGGGTTTGTGGGGGTTTGGTGGCTGTTAGGGTTCTTAGAAAACTGAGAAAAATCGTGAAAGTTTGATATATAAACCAGGGAAAACGAATATGGGCTTTAGAAAACCAAAACCAACTCAAAATAGGAATCTGACTTTCTACATGTTTCACGGTCGACCGTAGTGGTTGACCGGACTACGGTCGACCGCGATGGTCGACCGGGCTGGAATTTTTCAGTTATACATATTTGGCCATTGTGCATGTTTCGACTCTTTTCTTTCTCATGAATGAACTTGTTTATACTCAAAACACATGGTATCATACTCATACCCCATTTAACTATATTTATCAAAATAAATATCCATAAATCATAATTAATCTCATATTAATTATATTGACATAAATTTTCGGGGTTTTACATTCATCCCCCTTAAAAGAATTTCGTTCTCGAAATTCCGCAGTCGCATCACATAGATTAATAATACGAGAAAAGCACAAAAAGGGGATAATCCAAATAAGGAAACCCTCACATACACATCTCGTATCATTAATCTCTCGATTTGAAATATAAGCAATATTTAAACTTAACAATCTAAAATACGTACATTCTCACTTAACCCCTAATTAGATGGAACTAGTACGTCGGGCGAAAAATCCAAACAAGGAACCCCCCATATATATACCATATGTTTCGAATAATTAAGAGCTAAGTGTTGAATGACCCATTCTAGTGTTAAATATAAATGTGACTAAACAACACTATAATCAAATCTTTCAACAGATATAAGCACATTTAAATATCGACCTTACCTGTTAAAACAGGTGAGGGTAGTCGTGACGAACATCCTCCTCGCGCTTCCAAGAAATCTCTTCGGTTCCTTGCCGGTTCCACTGAACTTTCACTAATGGAATAACTTTGTTTCTAAGCTTTTTATTCTCTCTAGCAAGAATGCATACCGAAATCTCTACAGTAGTCAAATCATCCTGTATCTCAACATCTGATGAATCAATCACCCTCTGCTACTCTTCGTCACACAAATGCTTCTTAAGCATCGAAATATGAAATACATCGTGTACACTCGACATCGATGTCGGAAGATCTAATCTATATGAAACAGTTCTAATGCGCTCAATAATCCTTGAAGGACCAACATATCTCGGGGCGAGCTTCTCCCGTCTATCGAATCGTTGAACGCCCTTCATTGGTGATACTTTTAACATAACTAAGTCTCCGACCTGAAATTCTAAGGGTCGTCTCCGCTGATCTGCATAACTTTTTTCCCTACTCTGTGTAGTAAGAATGCACTCTCTAATCAATGCCACCTTTTTCGTGGTCTGCCTAACTAGCTCCGGACTAAGTAATAGACTATCCTCTGGTTGTGCCTAACATATAGGTGATCTGCAAGGCCTCTCGTACAAGGCTTCATACGGCGCCATCCCGATGATAGCTTGATAACTATTATTATATGCAGATTCAATCAATGGGATGTGATCCTCCTAGCTACCCTGAAAATCTATAACACATGCTCTCAGCATATCCTCCAATACCTGATTCACCCTCTCGGTCTGACCATCTGTCTGGGGTGAAATACACTGCTAAATAATAAGTGGCTGCCAAAAGCATCCTGAAAACTCCTTCAGAAAAAGGATGTAAAGATTGAGCCTCGATATGATACAATCATCTCCGGAACTCCATGCAATCTGACAATCTCTCGAATAAAAATCCTCGCATAGGTGTCCGCTGTATAAGTCATCCTCACAGGTAAGAAATGCGCCGACTTTGTCAATCTGTCTACTATCACCCAAATAGAATCATTTCATTTCTTTGATTTAGGTAACCCTACTATAAAATCCATGAAAATATCTGCTCACTTCCACTCGAGAATGGGTAAAGGCTGCAGGGTTCTTGTAGGTCTCTGATGTTCTACCTTAACTTGCTGGCAGGTATAACACTTAGCCATATAATCTGCAATCTCTCTATGCATACCACTCCACCACAAATGCCTCTTTAGATCCTTGTACATCTTCGTTGTGCCTGGGTGCACCGTATATCTGCTGCGATGTGCCTCATTAAAAAATTCCCTCTTTAGCTGTAGATTGTTCGACATGATGATACTGCCCTTCATCCGAAGGCCTCCATCTATTCTAATAGTCCAATCATCATTGGGTTCTTTGGAGATCTCCCCCTTGCGGGTTTGAATCCACGAATTCTCTAACTAAGCTTCGACTACTCTATCTCCCCAAGACGGTTGTACTAATAAAGCTCCTAAGAAAATACTGCTCCCACCAATCTCTAGCCTAAAATAATAATGGCTAAGGGTATAAAGATCCCGATATAGTGAACACCTCAAAGCTGCTAGCCCATGACGACGCTTCCTGCTTAACGAGTCTGCTACCATGTTCGCCTTTCTCGAATGATACTGTATAGTGAACTCATAATCCTTAATAAACTCTATCTATCACCGTTGCCTCTGGTTGAGTTTTTTCTGTGAGAAGAGGTACTTCAAACTCTGGTGATCTGTGAATAACTCAAACTGTACTCCATACAAATAATACCTCCACGCCTTCAATGCAAAGATCACTACTGCTAGCTCCAAATCATGTGTGGGATAATTCTGCTCATGAGTCCTCAACTATCTCGAGATATAGGCTACGACTCTCTGGGTCTGCATCAATACTCCTCCAAGACCCGATAAAGATGCATCAGTGTAGACAACAAAAGTCTTACCACTGCTGGGAATAATCAATACTGGTGATTGTTTTCGGGAAAAGTTGCTGTTTTCATTGCTTTGAGATCTGTTACAACTTCAATCGTTACAACAGAATTAAGTGAAAACAAAATATTACAACTTTATCGAAAATAAACACGAGATACCGTTTTGGTGCGGTCTCGCTTGCGTGGGTCTTTAGCCTGTGACGGGGATGTTGATATCCGTGGACCACCGGTCGATCAAGATCCTTTCCGGAAGAATCCGGCAGAGTTTCGTTTATCCGCGGAGGGATATAGAAACAGAACTTCGTCGATCCGCGTGAGATCTTAGAAGTTTAAAAGCTTATATCTCGGCTAAAACGAGACACTAGCTCTTCTTAGTATTACCTGCGAAGGGTAATACCAAGGAAAAGAAAAAGAGGGTGAATGATGGTTGATGAAGAACTCTCACTCCTCGATCCG
>BQKN01065030.1:0-29132 GCA_022839385.1 Asparagus kiusianus
AAGAATTTTCCACTAGCCATTCCGAGGAAAGACTTGGTAGGGTTCATCTTCAACTGATGGGCCCGCATCAAATCGAACATGGTCTTCAAGTCTTTGATGTGATCTTTCTTATCACGACTTTTCACGACCAGATCGTCCACGTAGCATTCGACGGTCTTTCGGAGATGTTCCTGAAAGATCTTCGACATAGCTCGCTGATATGTAGCACCTGCATTCTTCAAGCCGAAGGGCATGACTGTGTAACAGAAGACACCGAGAGGTGTTCTGAATGCGGTGTGCTTCTCATCATCTGGATGCATCTTTATCTGGTTGTAACCAGAGAAACCATCCATAAAGGACATCCTCTCAAACCCGCACGTGTTGTCGATGATAACATCCGTGATGGGGAGAGGAAAGTCATCTTTTGGGCAAGCTGCATTGAGATCCCTGAAGTCGATGCATATCCGGATCTTCCCGTTCTTCTTCAGGACCGGAACAATATTGGCAAGCCATTCGGGATGTTGCTCCTCTCGGATAAATCCCGAATCAACGAGCTTTTTGACTTCAGCTTCGATCGCTTCCATCATTTGCGGACGAAACCGTCGCTGTTGTTGTTTGACTGGTTTGATCTCCGGCTTAATGTTGAGACGATGCACTGCTATGTTTGGATCGAGACCTGGCATGTCTTCATAATTCCAGGCGAACACGTCAATGTACTCCCGGATAAGAGAAATCAACTCTTCCTTTTCTTCAGGTAAGAGGCTGTCGCTGATGAATATTGGCTTCGGATTCTCTTCGCTGCCCATATTCACTTGAACGACTTGGTCTTCGGTAGGAGGCTCTCTTTGCTCGAACCGGTCGCCATACTGCATGCTTAAGTGATGAACCCACGGGTCTTCCCATGTCGGCATCTCATCATCTTCTTCTATTGTCGTTGGATCGACCGTAGTCATGTTCGACATTAGCTTCTTGAATACTTCACCAAGACTAGCGTCGGAATCCCAACCCGAAGAGTCGGAAGAATATCCCTTCCTAGTCTTGTTAGCAATCTGGTCAATGATTTGCCAGCCACACTCATCATCTGACGAGACGTAGCCTAGCCCTCTTTTGTGGCGGTAGTAATTATCGGGTTTTCCCTTCGGTACATAGGCCATCCGGGGTGGAACCCGTGGACCTCGACCAAAGAAAAGACCTTCTCCGATCTTGAAGTCATAGCCATGCATTTCCATCATGTTACGCGCTTTTGCATCGTATTTGGATAGATGACGGGCCGGTTTATCGTCATCGTCTTCCTCTTCCAAGAAATGGTTGGGTATCGGAGATGCTCTTCCTTTGCCGTAGACGACCTCCTTTCCACCCCCAATCCCTGCGGGGATGATGAGTGTTGTTCCGCAAGGGTCGCGTACCTGCTTCTTCGTCAAACAAAATGATTGAAGAGGCATATATAAATCAGGGTTAGCATAGAGTTCGTTAGTGACATCATCGAGACCCGTCGAGTACTCTAAATCATCGTTTATTGATAGTTCTTCGGCAAGTTGCCAATTACAACTATCTTCCGATGATTCATCATCGTCAAGATTGATTACAATGGGTACAATGTCGTTTAAAACAAAACCGCCATCGTAATCAAGCCCTGGTTCGGTATCAGCTTCATCACCGCTGTCCGTTCCTTGGGCCGATGGTTCAGTATCGGATTCAGCGCCGTATAAAAGGGAATCGGTGAAGTAATTCTCCAATCCCTTGAACGGTTGCTTATCCGCGACCACCGTCTTGACTTCATTATCTGTGCCTACATATTTGAAGCACTGATGCAGCGTTGACGGGACTATAAGGTTACCGTGGATCCAAGGCCGACCCAACAGTAAATTATAGGACGTTTCCGCGTCAATCACATAGCATGTGACCTCCGACTTCAAATCCCCGATCTGGCACTTAACTCGGATCTTCCCCAAGGGCCTAGACCCGCTGGTGTTGAATCCGTAGATCGTCGTGCCAGTGGACGCTAATTTGCTAGTCGGGATTCCGAGATGATGCATCAATCGGAATGGCATGATGCTCACAGCGGAACCCGGATCGACTTGGATCCGGTTGACAACGCTGGAACCAATGTGCCCGGTGAAGTACAAGGGCCTATCATGATTGGAATTCTTTGTCTGCATGTCTTCTTTGGTGAAAGAGATGCAGGGGAAGTGATGTGCCGCCAGATTGCAATGCTGAGCTGACGACTCCGGTTCTTCGGAAGATGGTTTGATCCGAGTCAAGAAAGCTTCGGAATCACTCAAGGCTTCTTGCAGCGCCTTCCGTGTATCCTTCGACAATCGCAGCAACTCGTATAGAGTTATCCTGGCCGGGATGTTGGCCAATTGCGCCATAATGTCGAAATGGGGCTGAGAGCTTGCATTCCCCGGTTTGTCTCGTCCAATTGGATTATTGAATCGAGACGGCCTCGGGTTCTGAGCTTCTTGACGTACGGGCTCTTTTCCCTTATCCTTCTGTGGGATTCTTTCCGTAGCCACCGCAGGTGTTGGGGGAATTGCTGAAATTCCCAACTCTGCCAGCGTCTTGGAAGGTGGGGTTTTGGTACCCAATTGCTCAGTAGCCTCCGGATACTTGAAGTGATACTCATTCCCGCTTCTGGTTGCAAAGGCTTCTTGCTCATCCTCAGAAAGTGGGAAGGTTGGAATTCTGTCATCATCCACCCCCGGTATGGCAGAAGCACCGTAGCACGATTTGCCCTTCCTCTTCGACTTCTTCTTGTTCTTTGTGGAAGAGGTCCCGGCCCACTGTTCATCTGCGATCAAGTCTGGATGAACCCACAAGATTTCGCCATTTGGGGCTGTGTGTGGCGCAAGCCCTTTCTGGCGCTGCTGGTGTGGATCGTCGTTCACTGTCTTCACCGCTGCTTTGATTACCGACTCGTGTTGGAACCAACTCGAGGGTACGGATCCAAAGCTAATGGACACGGTGTTTGCACCCACCTTCTTCTCTTTGGGCTGTTTCATGGTGATGACCCCAACATCGATCAGGGCCTGAATCTTATCCTTGAGAGCGTAGCACACCTTGGTAGGATGGTGCACCGCTCGGTGGAATGCGCAATATTTCGGATCGTTGACCCTCTTGGCATCTTCCTGATCCTGAATTGGCGGCAGTTTGATCTTGTTGTTCTCCACGAGGTATTTGAAAATACCGGGGATTTCATCTTCTTTGAATGAGTAAACCTTTGGGAACCTCGGCTCCCCAACCTTTTGCTTCTGGGGCTGCTGTTGCCACCTGGGTTGTTGAGGCGCCCTCTGCTGCTGCTGTTGCGGCTGCTGGGGCTGTTGAGGCTGTTGCAGCTGTGCTTGCACCTCAAAGACCTGATTTGCGACCACCGCATTTGCATGCGCCTTCCCTTTACCCTTGGGGGTAAAACTTGGTTGCGGGGCATTGTTGGGTATTTGTCCCCTCTCTGCCTTTTTCCTTTTGAGGAATCGTTCGGCTCGCTCTCCCCGCATTTTCAAGTCCTTCCAGGTTTTGGATGGCGCCATTCCCATGGCTTCAAGGATATCGAGTGTGAGGTTGTTGTGGCAAGTCTCGAGGATGAAATCCTCGCTGACCGGATCCCTGCAATTCATAGCCTTGTTGCGGAACCTCTTCACGAAGTTTTCAACCGTCTCGCCGTTCTTTTGCTTTTCATCGAACAGCGTACCGATTGAAACCTCGGTGTCATCATCAAAGAAGTTGGTTAAAAACATGTCCTCCATGTCATCCCAGCCATTGATGCTTCCAGGCTTGAGACGGCGGTACCAATCGAAGGCAGCTCCGCGAAGAGTGCCAACGAATGACCGCACCATGAGGGGCTCATTTCCGGAAATGATTCCTAAATGAGACTTGAAGTATATTAAATGCTGGGTAGGGGAACCCTTCCCATCAAACGGCGTAAAGTTAATTAAATTAAACTTTGCCGGATATGGGATCGATTCCCACTCCCTCGGATATGGGCAGGGTATACCGGATCTTTTTACCTCCTGAGCATTCATCAATGCATTGATCTTGCTCTCCAGGTCTTTCATCTTCCTGTCCTCACTCGTCTCGATCTTCGAGTGGCTTCTGGGAGAGGCGGCGTGGTCCTCTTTTGCATTTTCTTCTGCGGGACCACCCCCAGTGTTGGTATTGACGGGAGGAATGTTGACATTATCTGCTTCCCGTTCATGCTCCTCTGGATTGCGCTGGCTCGGTTCTCCTTGGTGAACCGTCATCGCCGCGATCTGTTGATCGTGCATCTCCCTCATCCGTTGCATGGCCATCTCCATTTCAAATTTGAAGCTCTCCTTTTGCTTGGCTAGGGCTTCTTCAAGTATTTTCGACATTTGCTCAGCGCTGATCATGAGCGATTCATAAGATTGGCCCACACTCGAAGCCGTATCATCGGATGCGACGGCGGAGCAGGTATCAGAATCAGCATCGGATTCCTCCTCTTCTAGGGAAAGTCCCTTGTGTACTCTTGGGTAAGTGTTCCGTTTGATGGTTCCCGACCGTAACCATGTCATGCATCGGGATGCTTCGGCAAGCTGATCCACGTTGAGACGTGGTGTTGATCCCCCTCTGCCGGTCATGTTGACTGACACTTTTGAATATTCATCCTCTCGGCGGAGCGGTTTCTTCTTGTGGAAACGCTTCGGCTTGGAGAGTCTCTCGAACACCGAGATTCTTGTTGGGGTCTGATCACAGCAACACTCGGATAGTACTGCCTTGATAATGTTGGCACACGGGCAGTGGGATTCCATATCCTGCATGTACCTTTTTCGAGATTTTTTCACATCCCCAGCCTTGTAGTACAGCTCATCAGCTTGATAGCTGGAGCAACCTACGGAGTGCTGGTGGATGTCCCTCGGTATAACACGCTCATCTTCAGACGAGTGTGTTTCCCTTTGGGAATGCAAAAATTGGTTAGATTTTTCAAGAGTGGCCCGTTCAACTTTACGCTTTTGGGAGCGTAGAAATCGAACGGGCTCTTTTAGTTCGGCTCGCAATTCAGTGCGGCCGGTGATAGGGGCTTTCCCTTTGTCAATATTCTTGGGGGGATTGATTCCACCCCCAGTCTGGGTTTTAGTTTGGGGACCTTTCAATGGTCCCAGCCGTTCTTTGACGGGTATTCTGCCCCGGTTCTCCGGTAAGGGACCGAGACGACTCATCAAAGGAAGCTGGGATCTTGAATGATCCCCTTTTTTACCTGGCCCTGTTGAGGGTGCCGGTACGGGAGGAGTAGGCTCTGATTTGGTTGAACTCTGGGCGATAATCTTGCCCTTCTTGGTTTGAGGTGTTGGGTTTGCCTTGGGCACCCACACCGATTTGCTCTTGGATGGCGTTTTGACCGCCGATTCTTGCTGCATCTCCTCTGCCTTCTTTAGGAGGAGCCGGGCATGTGCAAGCAGAGCACGGCGCTTCTTGATTCGCTCCTCGAGCGTAGAGCGGTTCCTCTTGACGCGGATCCACTCATTTGCTCCTGATTTGGAGGGGAAGTTGATTACCTGCCGCTGCTCTTGTCGCTGCCTCGACTTCAAGTCCTCTGCATAACGCACTCCATCTTTGGACTCCTTGGCCTTGGCAAGCTGTTGAGCGAGACGTTGACGACGCCTTTGGAGCGCTCTCTTTGATGGAGTTGGGGCAGCATCACCTATCGCCTTTGTGGCGGTTGGATCTACGTTCTTGACCACACTGATCGACGCAAGGCCGTTGTGTGGTGCAAGTGTAGTGGCAGCGACGGCGGGGTCTTGAATTGAGGAGTTGGAGATCCCGTAAGCCCTTTTTGGAGATGAATTCCTCCTGCGCCGGTGCGGAGAGGCAGATCTGGAGGAGGAGGAGGAGAGGTACTCTTCGAACTTCTTCTGATCGAATTCGTATTCGATCTCTTCATTCACCCGGATCTTGAAGGCCGGTTGCATCACTCCGATCTCGGCAGCGAGGTCGGCGGCTCCCACTGTGGTCGCCAGCTTGTTTCCGGTAAAAGTTGTTGTTTTCATTACTTGTTCTCTTTTTCGAGATCTGTTACAACTTCAGGCGTTACAACAGAGTTTAAATGAAAACAAAAGGATTTACAACTTAAACGAAAATAAACACGAGAGCCCGGTTTGGTACGGTCTCGCTTGCGTGGGTTGTTGGCCTGTGACGGGGACGTCGATGTCCGTGGACCGCCGACTCTTCAAGATCCTTGCCGATAAAATCCGGCAGAGTTTCGTCTATCCGCGTAGGATATAGAAACAGAACCTCGTCGATCCGCGCAAGATCTAGAGGTTATAAGCGTATATCTCGGCTAAAACGAGATAATAGCTCTTCTTAGTGTCACCGCAAAGGAGCAACACTAAGGATCAGAGAGGGGGGGTGAATGAACCTTGATGAAGAAACTCTGACTCCTCACTCCAGCAGGGCTTCGCCGCTTCAGACTCTAGAATTTCAGATCTCGAGGATAATCCCAAGACCGGAAATTCTTCTCCAAGAGCTAAATCAGCGCCAAAATCAAGAGCCCCTCACAAAGGAGGCCTAGGGGGCTATTTATAGCCAAAAGGAGAGGGGGGGGGCTGATATGGACACCCCTAAGAGGAGAGACACCCCCCTAGGGGTGTCTTGGCCAAGCCGGGACACCCCCCATGGGGTGTCTCGAGCCAGCCGAGACAGCTTCGTGTGTCCCCGGTTCAGTCCGGGGCTGTGCCGTTGTCCCGCCGTTGACTCGCCGTTGACTTTTTGTCCGAACTCGGATTTGGGTGATTTTGGATGCGTTGGAATCGTGACGGCGAGCTCTGTAAACCCCGATGGTTGGATTATCTGTGGGGTGGTCGAGGCGCAGCGGGCGTTGATCTGATTGCAGTGATAGCGGGGTTTTCGGTCAACCCGTATCCTTGCGATTCTGACATTCTGTCGGTTCACGTAATCCGTCGGTTTGCTTCAGTCGCTCACCGGCGTCATTTGAGCTCTTGTGAATCGGGTAGTGACGTTCGATCGCCGCTCGTTGACACCGAGCTATGTTCGGGGACCTATCGGCAATTTTTGATGCCTACAGACCTCTCTTCAAGAATGTCAATTGTAGCAAAATGTCCTAGGGGTTATTCCTAGGTAAATCAAGCTCGGATCTCAGATACAACACACAGATCCCAAAAACACAACATCACACTGAAGGGGGAACGAGATTGAAGGCTACAGCAGACATGCCGAGTGATTAAACATGATGATGAGTTTAATTGTAGAAGAACAAAAGAGAGATTGAGGGGGAGAGAGAAAGAGAGATTGAGGGAGGAGAGAGTACCTTGAGAGAGGGAAAGAGAGATCTACAGCGGCGGCTGGTCGGTAGGGAAGGCGACGGCTCGTCGGTGGTAGGACGGCGACGTGGGTCCGACGCCGGCAAAGAGAACGAGAAGGGGGAGAGGGGGCGGGGATGAAGGGAGAGAGGGGGAAATGGAATTGAGAGAGGGATTTGGGATAAATCCCTCTCTCGGGCGCGGGCTGCCCAAATTTTTTGGGCACGCCCGCGCCCAATTTTTTTGCCAGCTCATCCTTTTTAGCGACGGAATTTCCGTCGCTAAAAAGTTTTTTAGCGACGGAATTTCTGTCGCTAAAAAGGATTTTAGCGATGGAAATTCCGTCGCTAAAGTTAAAATAATAGCGACGGAAGTTTCCGTCGCTAAAAATGATTTTTCCGTCGACAAAATTATTTTACCGACGGACTAATAGTGACGGAATTTTTCGTCGCTATAACACGGCTTATAGCGACGGAAATTTCCGTCGCTATAAGTCCGTCGGCAAAACCCCGTATTCTAGCAGTGATGTGTCATTGACTTCCAAGGCAGCTGGGAGGATCACATTCCATTGATAGAGTTCGCTTATAACAACAGTTATCAAGCGACAATCGGTATGGCTTCGTATGAGGTATTATATGGGAGACCCTGTAGATCACCGATATATTGGGCAGAGCCAGAGGATAGCCTGATGCTTGGACCAGAGCTAGTGAGGCAGACTACTGAGAAGGTAGCTTTGATCAGGAAGCGGATTCTAGCCGCTCAGAGTCGGCAGAAGAGCTATGCAGATAAGAGGCGGAGACCCCTAGAGTTTCAGATTGGAGATTTGGTTATGCTTAAGGTATCGCCTATGAAAGGCGTACAACGATTTGGGAGGCGAGGGAAGCTTGCACCGAGATATATTAGGCATTTTTAGATTCTAGAGCGCATTGGAACTGTGTCATACAGACTAGATCTTCCAGCATCGATGTCTAGTATACACAATGTATTTTATGTTTCTATGCTCAAGAAGCACTTGCATGATGAGGAACAGCAACGAGTATTGGATGCACCGGAGATCGAGCTTCAGGATGACTTGTCTACTATTGAGATTCCGGTTCGTATTCTTGCCAGGGAGGACAAGAGACTCAGGAATAAGGTGATTCCCTTAGTGAAAGTTCAGTGGAACCGAGGAGGCGTTGAGGAGATTTCTTGGGAGCGCGAAGAGGACATGCGTCGCGACTACCCACACAAGTGGTATCAGAGCCCTGGTTTGTCGAACTACGTTAAATCTTAGTGTTTGTTTGCTTGTGGTATTTTCATCAGCGCCGTTATTCATTTAGTGTTTAATTCTGCAGATTAATCTCCTTAAAATCCCCAACAAGTGGTATCAGAGCCTTGGTTTGAGGCGTGCTTTAGGATGGAAAAGATGGAGAGTTTTGGCACAATGATAAAATTGGATGGCTCCAATTGGCAAGTATGAAAATCTAAGATGAAAGATATTCTGTATTGTAAAGATTTACATGACCCTATTGAGGGAGATCAAGCCAAACCAGAAAAGATGACTGATAAAGAATGGGAGAAACAACATAGGAAGGTGATCAGTTATATTCGGATGTGGTCAACGTTAGTGTGTTTCATCATGTATCGGGTGAGACTAATGTGAAGTCTCTTTGGAAGAAGCTTGAGGATCTCTACGAGCAGAAGACTGCAGGAAACAAGACGTTTATTATGAGGCTGTTGGTGAACTTAAAATTCAAAGAAGGAAGTAACATAGCAGGGCATTTGAATGAGTTCAAGAGTTTGATTAATCAGTTTGCTACCATGAAGATGACTATCGATGATGAGCTATAGGCTTTATTGCTATTGGATTCTTTGCTAGACAGTTAGGAGACACTAGTTATGACAGTTAGCAACGTAGCTCCAGATGGTGTGTTATCGATGAGTATGGCTACTAGCAATTTATTCAATGAGGAGATTCGGAGGAAGTCTACCAACAAAGATAACTCACAAGCACTTATCACGGAGAATAGGGGTAGGAGCCGGTACAGGGACCAGTCCAGAGGTCATGGCACATCCAAGGGTAGATCAAAGTCTAAAGGAAGAGGTTGCTTTTATTGTGGGAAGCCAGGTCATATCAAGAAGAATTGTTGGGCATTGAAGAAAGAGCAACCTGGGAACAAAGATGAAAAGAAAGATGAGAAGAAGAAAGCTGACAGTGACACTGAGCTAGTTTGTCTGAGACTGATGTTTTCTTATTTGTAGGGAAGAAGAGTGTATGCATGTTACAAGTCAGAATTTCGAGTGGATAGTAGAACAGGAGCTACATGTCATGCTACCTCCAATCGAGACATTTTCACATCGTATAAAGTAGGTGACTTTGGCAATATGAAGATGTGTAATACCAGCTACTCGAAGATTGTGAGACTTGGTAATATACACTTGCAGACAGATATCGGATGCACATTAATCTTAAAGAATATGCAGCATGTTCTCAATTTGCGGCTCAACTTAATTTCGGGTCTTGCTTTGGACCGAATGGGATATGAAATTCAATTTGGTAGAGGAAAATGTAAATCACCAAAGGCTCTTTTGTGGTGGCTAGAGGAAGTGTATGTTGTAATTTATACAAGACTCAAGCGAAGGCTTCATGTGATTCTTTGAGCGTAGCTCAAGACGGTGATACTCTCAGTTTGTGGCATAGGAGGCTCGGGCACATGAGTGAGAAAGGATTGCAGATATTGGCAAAGAAGTCTCTCATTCCCTTTGCTAAAAGTTCGTCACTCACCACTTGTGATTATTGTTTATTTGGAAAACAACATAGAGTTTCTTTTAATAAGCCTTCTAAAAGAAAAGATAATATCCTAGATTTAATTTATTCTGACGTTTGTGGTCGTATTGAGATGGAGTCCTTAGATGGCAATAAGTATTTTATCACATTTATTGATGATGAATCGTGAAAGATGTGGGTCTCCTTGTTGAGGACAAAGGATTAGGTATTTTTAGTCTTCCAGCAGTTTCATGCTATAGTGGAGAGGCAGACAGGAAAGAAGTTGAAGTATTTGTGCACTGATAATGGAGGAGAGTACACATCCATTGAGTTTAGAGATTATTACTCCAAGCATAGTATTCAACATCAGAGGACAAAACCCGTACACCGCAACATAATGGAGTTGCAGAGAGGTACAACAGGACCATTATGGAGAAAGTCAGATGCATGTTGAAGATGGAAAAGTTACCTAAGAGCTTCTGGGCTGAAGCTATTCACATTGCATGCTACAAATCAATAGGTCTCCTTCAATTCCTTTGGGTTTTGATATTCCAGAGAGAGTTTGGTCCAAAAAAGATATTTCCTATTCTCATCTGAAGGTGTTTGGTTGCAAGGCGTTTGCGCATATTCCAAAAGAGAAGAGACAGAAGCTTGATGATAGAGCAGTTCCTTGTATCTTTTTTGGTTATGGAAAAGATGAGTTCGGCTATAAACTATGAGATCCAGAAAAGAGACAAATTATCAGATGAGCAGATGTGATATTTTAGGAGGATCAGACTATTATAGATCTCGGGAGAGCAGAGCAGTCAGAGAGTGTTGCTAGTGAGATTCCAGATATGACACCTGTTTCGTCTCCAGTACAGTTGCATCCTACAAATACACAGCAGGTGCATGATGATGATGTTGATAATGACGGTTAGATATCAGAGTAGGGAGACAGTGATCAGGAGGCTCCTTAGTAGGGGGAGCATCACCAGCAGTAGGAGTTTGTAGAGCCACAACTTAGGAGATCAGCTAGAGAGCATCGACCATTCACGAGATATCCTCTTTCAGAGTATTCTTTGCTAACAGAAGAGGGGGATCAAGAAAGCTTTCAGGAGGCATATACTTATAAAGACAAGGACAGATGGTTCCGGGCTATGAAAGAAGAGATAAAGTCTCTTGAGAAGAACGATACTTATGAGTTGGTGGATTTACCGAAGAACAGAAAAGCTTTGAAGATAAGTGGGTGTTCAAGTTAAAGAAGGATGACTATAAAGAGATTCAGAAATACAAAGCCATATTAGTGGTAAAAGGCTTTGGTCAGAAAAAGGGCATTGATTTTGATGAGATTTTTTCACCGGTTGTGAAGATGACGTCCATTAGAGTTATTTGGGGTTAGCAGGTAGTTTAGACTTTGAAATTGAGTAGCTTGATGTGAAGACTTCATTCCTTCATAGTGATTTGGAGGAGGAGATCTACATGGTGAAGTGAAAAGAACACATGGTTTGAAGGTTGAAGAAGAGCAACTATGGTTTGAAACAGGCACTCAGGCAGTGGTACAAGAAATTTGATTCTTTCATGTTAAGTCATGGTTACCAGAAGACAGTTGTAGATTCGTGTGTATATTTCAGGAGAATTTCAGATTCTGGTTTCATTATCATTTTGCTTTATATGGACGATATGTTGATTGTTGGTCAGGATAGTCAAATAATCGGTGGGCTGAAGGAGTTATTTAAATCTTTTGACATGAAGGATTTGGGCTCAGCACAGCTGATTCTTAGTATGGATATTGCTCATGACAGGAAAGTCAGGAAGTTATGGTTATCACAGGAAAAGTATGTTGAACGGTTACTTGATAGATTCAACATGAAAGATGCCAAGTCAGTCAGCACTGCTCTTGTAGGTCATTTGAAGCTTAGCAAGAAATTTTGACCGACTACAAATGAGGAAAAGAGTAAGATAGAGAATATTCCTTACTCTTCAGCTGTAGGAAGTTTGATGTATACCATGGTTTGTACTTGGTTGGATATAGCTCATGCAGTTGTGAGCAAATTTCTTTCTAATCCAGGGAATGTTCATTGGGAAGGTGTAAAGTGGATCTTAAAATATTTAAAAGGTAGTTCTAGATTGTGTTTGAGTTTTTGAAGTTCGAAGGCAGTATTACATGGTTTTGTAGATGTAGATATGGCAGGTGATCTCGATCATAGGAAGTCTACCTCAGGTTGGTTGTTCACTTTTGCAGGGGGAGCAGTATCTTGACAGTCCAGGTTACAGAAGTGTATTGCTTTATCTACAACAGAAGCAAAATATATTGTAGCTGCAAAAGCCGATAAAGAGATGATTTGGTTAAGAAGATTTCTGCAGGAGTTAGGCTTACAGCAGGACAATTATTAAATCTTTATTGATAGTCAAAGTACTCTTGATTTGAACAAGAATTCTACATTCCATTCTAGGACGAAACACATTGATGTGAGAAATTATTATCTTAGAGAAGCTATTGAGAAAGATGAGCTGAAGTTACAGAAGATTCACACATATGAAAATCCAGTAGATTTTTTAATGAAGATCGTTTCTAGAGAGAAGACCGAGTTGTGTCGGCGATTGGCCGACATGAACTCCTATTGAGGAGTTAAAGATTGGCATATCCCCTCCTTGGGCTGGAGAGGGAGATTGTTGTGCGTCCAACCCAAGATAAGGCCCACATGAGGAGGTTTACATGAGTTAGAATTCTATCTATAAGAAGTCTACATGGATTAGAACTCTATTTAGAAGAGTATTTGGATGATCTATTTGAAATAGGAATAAGTTTGGAGAATTCTATATAAGAGAGCCATGAGATCAATTTTTATATGAATAATTTTTGGGTAAACAGTATCGGCTACAGCAACCCGATAACATGGATGCTACAGTACCTGAGAGGAGAGAGAGAAGAAGAGAGAGAGAGAGAGAAGTTCAGATTCTGGATCGCTCGGTTGTCCGATTGCGGTGATTCAAAAGCTGTTATCTTCAGAACGATGATACCATCGAGGGTACGATGTTGGTTTCTCCACAAGAGTTGGAGATTTTTGGTGAGATGGGTTTAGGGTTTTGGTATCCTAGAGCTAACACTGTATCTTTCTCTTATGATTTAATCCTCAAGTTCATGTGTAACTTGGAGGGATTGTACTCTTGATTCATAGTAAAATATTTCTCTCTAGATTGCCCCGTGGACGTAGGCATGATTTTCCAAACCACGTTAAATCTTGGTGTTTGCTTGCTTGTAGTATTTTCATTGGTGCCGTTATTCGTTTAGTGTTTAATTTCGCATATTAATCTCCTTAAAGTCCCCAACAATCAGTTGCCTCTTTTAAAATCTAGAAATATAAACAACCCATAAAAATTCAAAAATTACAAACTACCTATCGAAATCTATAAATTGTAAATAATCCCTAAAAATCTAAAAATTACAAAAGTCCTATGATAGGATTAAGAATTATAAACAACCCCCTACAAATTTATAAGCAAGCCCTTCAAAAGCCTTATTAAACAATCAACAACCAGCTGATAAGAAGAGGACAATCAGCTGATAAGAAGAGGATAATCAGAAGAGGACAATCAGCTGATAAGTAGAGGACAATCAGCAATCTCATTAAACAAGCTCCTGAAGATTGTGGCCAAGCTTGGACAGGCCATCTGCAACAGAATTGCATTCACGATAGCAGTGCATAACTGTCACAGCTGAAGCATACAATTTCTGGTGCATCTCCTCCCATCAATGATAGAGTTGCCAATAAGGGGACAACTTCCCAGTCAGCCCCACTAGGGTTTTAGATCAGTGTAGGCACTGATGGGGTGTAATCAAATCACGTTCATCAAGTTCGCCCTAACAGAAAGAGCGTGGATCTCCCCCAGTAACATAACCTAGAACCATTGCCAACAGGCCCTGAAAAAGCACAAAGAAAATCCCCCTCGCAATCATGAATAACGACCCTAGTAGCAAGAGAATTGTCACCAGATGACCCATTAATGTTGAGGGTAGATTCCTTCTTCTTAGGGGGGTTGCTGGGTGCAAGGAAATAGACGTTTAACAGTAAATTATTTGTCACTGTGCCTCCGTAGATTCAATTGTTACGAAAGCTCCAAATCTGTTGATAGCCATACAACCATGTCCCCCCATCACTACTACAAAAGCCCCTTAGAGCAATGGTTCCAACCGTTTCTTATAGGCCTCTTAGTAACCGTATGGACTGTTTCTAATACATTAATAATTGTTAAAACCATTACAAATAATCCGTTACTACTAAAGTCGTTGCAATTAGCTTGTTGAAATGATCTAAACTTGCTGCAAATATAACAACCATTGCTATTAGATTAATTTTAATTTAGTAATAAAAAAATCCACGTCAACAAATCCTAATTGATGCTATAGTCTATTAACAACAAAAAGCAACCGTTACTATAAGATTTAATATTTATTTAAAAATAAAAATAAAATATCCATATCAAAAAATCCTAACCACCGCTAAGATATATTAACAACAGAAAACCGTTGCTATAGGGTATTAAAAATATATTTTCACCAAAATATTACTGCTTATTCTCGCATCCAACTATAGCAATGATGTTCATCTATTTCTAATCATTTATTTCAATACATGATATCATTCAAATTAAACAAATAATTACCATCATAAATAAGAAATTAACTTAATGAATTAAAAAATAATGCGTGTTCAATACAAGCTTTGTCAATAAATTTAATGAAGTGATAATCAACTATAAAACTTTGAGTTTAGACAATTTACAAGGTACACAACTTCTCCATATCCTATAACTCTTAACTGAAATGCAAATATAACAAATGAAAACCTATTCAAAGACCTACTATAATGAAGTAATAAACCATGAATAATAATTTGAATGATAAAGATCATGACGAGCCCATTAATTATCAAGACGAGTTCTTCCATCATCGAGTCTCTCCCAATGCTTTGTCTCCTTCCAACTAATTCTATCCAAAATATTCTACCCTTCACCATTCATCGCCTAACAACCTTCATCCTGCCATAAACAATGTAGATTTAGAAATAGAAAAATGGAACATTTAAGCCTCTACAAATTAATATTCGGTTTACTGTAGTAGCGAGCAGCAACAAACACTTTAAAACATGAAGCAATTTAAAACATGAATCAATTTAAAACATGATTCAGTTTACTGTAGTAGCTAGCAACAAACAATAATACGGGTCTCCTCAATGAGTAAAACACTAAATGATTCATGTTTTAAACTAGAAATTTAAAACATAAAAATTATACTGTGGCCGCCAGCAGCATACAGGGTCCACTTAACCCAAAAAAAAAGCAAAAAAAAAAAAAGAAAAGAAGAGAACCAACTTTGCCGCAACCCTTCAGAGGAAACAGAAGGAAAAAGACGACAATCATGCTTGAAAGCCAATGTTGTAAGACATTGTTCCTTTAACATTTTCTTGTTAATATATTCAATTTTGCAAGTGTTTAAGGTTTTAAAAATCCAAAAGCAAGTTGTATATAAAAATTTAGAATACCTATACTCAATCATTGTTCTTGTCCATTTACTCGAATCTTTGCCTGAAATCCAGAGACCATTTTTTAAAAATCTTACATTTGGAGATCTCTTTCTTCCTTTCCTATTCATTTTCTGTTTCTGCTTCCTCAGCTCTTTTCTGTAACTCTTCGATTTTCTAGTTTGTAGAATGTAATTATTCTTGAAGTTTTGAATTGTTTACATTACCCTTGATGTTATAGGATGTGGAAAAATGGTGGACCATTGTCCTTCCTTTGTATCTAGCACCATATCCTCTCTCATAACCCCCGTGCACTAGTAGAAAACAGGGCATTGGCGATGGGGAAATCTGTCACCAATGGCCCAAAATCCATCACCAATACATATTGGTGACGGAAATGGATCCGTCACCAATAAACCCGTCGCCAATAAGTATTGGCGACGGTCGACTATTGGCGACGGATTTTTTTGGCGACGGGTGGTTCCCGTCACCAATAAACATTGGCGATGGGGAAATCCGTCGCTAATGTTTAAATATTAGCGACGGGAGATCTGTCGCTAATGTTTAAGCTTTGGCGACGGATTTCCCTATCGCCAGTGCACATTGGCAACGGGTAGATTCGTCGCCAGTGTTTAAAACATTAGCGACGGGTAAATCCCTGTCGCTAATGTTTTAACATTGGCGACGGATCACCATGTCGCCAATATGCATTGGCACAAGTAAATCCATTGCCAATGTATATATTTACGCAATTTTTTTTAATTTTCTAGTATCCTCCCATATAAGAATACACATATAGCCTGTATCGACATCAATCCAATAATAATATTTAACAATATATCATAAAATCAATCATGATATACATTCACAATCCAAATGAATACTCATCCAATTTCATCCGTCAATCCACAATATAGAACAATACTCATCATATAATCACAATCACAATACATCTCGGATGCTCAAATAATATTCATTTACTACACAATAAAATTGGACTAAATAATTAGACAATATGTGACTAAACAACATAGGTTTTTTCCCTTCGAACTTCTCCAACACCAATAGAACCAAACTGATCTAGTATAGATTAACCGGATATTTATGAGCGTTGAGCTACAGCTTCCTCAGCACGGCTTTGCCGAGACCAACACTACAGATATCAGAGAGCCTTACCAGATACAGAAGAACATCAGAGAGCTCTTCGCCGACATGCTCCTTCTCTTTCTCATCCCAATCGGGGAGCCTTTTCGGGACTTCCCCTTTCCATTGAAATATCTCAGATAGCTCTCCTACTTCTCTCACCTTCAACCAAAACAAGGGGAACAACAACAACAACAATTAGTTAGTTGAAAATACGAAACTCATATTTCCCCCTACAGTGACGGACCCTTTTTTTGCAAAGAAATAAAAATAACAACAAAAACTCATTGATGGGTGTTTAAAATAAACGTCAAAGTGTTCAAATTCCTGTCAAGAGTAAACCCAACACAGGTCATTGATTACAAAAACCAAAACCGACAAGAAATGAAAAGCACGGTAGAAGGGAACAAAATCAGAAGGAATGACTTTATTATTTCACTGCTCTTTTGTTTTCATTTTTCCTACAGAGAGAGAGAGTAGTATTATCCTATGATAGGTTCATTATTAATTATTTGGTTAAACACAGCCAAATCCATCTTTTTCCTACCTAAAACATGCAAGACATTTCTTGTACATGGACCACTTTCGTGTGAAGAAATCACATTTAACAAACAAAGAGGAAGAACCATTATTGTGTGTGCTAGCTTAATAATAATATCAGACGGTAAAGATGTCAAAATTAAGTTTGTAAAAACCAAAACATAATGAAAAATACACAAGAGAAAATACACAAGAGACTAGCACCAGGAAGCATCTTACAATCAGGGAGGAGGGCGTCATCGTTGAGAGGAGGGCATCGGAGAGGTAGGAGCATAAGTCGTCGTCACGGGTAGGGAGGACGTCGTTGGAGCGTGAGGAGGGCGTCAGAGAGGGTAAGGAGGAACACATATCGTCGAAGAGAAATGGAGATGAGACTGAGAGATGGGGACTTGGAGAATCGGCTGCCTCAGATCTAGGGTTTGTGAGATGGTCACTTGGTGGAATGGGGAGTTAAAACTATTTATATTAGGTCATGAGTTGCCAAGTGGAAATCTGAACCATTCATTGATGATCAAAAGGACAAGTGAAACCCTAGGTCCCTTAACATGTCTATTTATATATGGGTAGAAGTTATAATAAAAATTTTTATGGGTAATATTTACAACAAGTTTAATTAATAGGATTAACATATAACAAGTTATCAAATACTTATAAAAACTCCAATAAAACTCTATCCAAACTATTTTCATCTGGTTTTTAGTGATTAAATCTAATTTAGCTCCTCTTAGATTCATTAATGAAGCTTACAGGCTCAAGTTCATCCATAAACGCAGCCAAGAGTAGTGGAGTGTTTTCGTCGAAAGTAGTCTTCATTATCGAATTCATTATAACTTTTGATCGTTAACAATGAATTCAAACAAAAAAATAAAGATTATAACTTTCTAGAAAATAAACACAATAACTGTTTATCAACTCTTGCTTGCAAGGGGTCTTCGCCTGTGCTGGGGATGTTGATATCCGTGGATGATCGCGGATCAGATCCGGTTGCCGAAAAATTGACAGAGTTCCTACTTCACCAAGGAAGTATTCGCTTGAAGCACTAAAATCGACCAAGCGAAATCAGTAGCTCTTCTTAAGATTAAGACTAAGCCTAATCTCAAGGAACGAACGGGGGGGGGGGGGGGATACGTGTTAAGATCCTTCGAGAGCCTTCATCTTTATGTTGAAGTTCGCCGGGATCTAGTTAACATTCTCTGAAATTTCGTGCTCCTTGACTCCTTAATCCAGCAGCACTTCATCCTCTTGATAAAATTCCAGCCCTTTTGAATGGAGGCTTAGGCTTATATTTATAGTCCTCGGATGTGGGTATTTGGATGAGAACATGAGATTTGGCTTTATCTTCAGTTAATAACAGTCTACCCACGTGTAGAGATGATATCAAATCAGTTGGGAACCCTTGGAATAGATAAATCCTATGAAAAGTACTTAAATAACCATCAAAATTGTGTTTGGGGCTCGGGACTACGCGACGGGCACTGGTGACCCGCGTGGGCGCGGGTCACCAATGGGTGACCCGTGTGGGCGTGGGTCACCATCGGGTGACCCGCACGACTGCGGATCACCACTTGGTGACTCGTACACGCGTGGGTCACCAAGTGGCGACCCGCGCTCCCACGCGGGTTCCGAGGATCTTTCTCTCTCTCTTCGCTTTTCGGTGTTTCTCGACCTTCTTGGGCTCGTATTTTCCATTGTTCTACGTATTTGGTCGTCTCGTTGACTTGTACGCTTTGCTGAGGGACTGACCGATGAACGTGTCGGTTACTTGGGGCTACCTGACAAGCACGTTTGGTCACTTGTGGCTGACTGAGGTGCATGAGCTGACTGACGTGCGCGACAGACTGACATACGCGAGCTGACTGACGTGCGCGAGCTGACTAACGTGCGCAGTTGACTGATGTGTGCAAGCTGATTGACGTACGCAAGCTGACTGACGTGCGCAGTGGCCTGATAATCACATTTTATTATAATTTTATACCCTCATTATCTATTTTATATGAATAAATATGCCTCTAATAATTGTTTTTATCTTTAAATGCAGGTTAATGAAGAATAAATCTCAAACTCTCATCTCTCAACAAAAACCCCTTGAATAAATGAAGAAATGAAGCAAAGAAGCCTATTGGAAAATCAATTGCCAAATCATCCAAAAGCCCAAAGCTAAAAAGAAGAAGAAATGGCAAAGGTCGAAAGCCCAAGTCCAAGAACAAGAGAAAAGCTCGGATCAGCAACAGGAGAGGACTGGGTATCGATGCCAGCATCGATACCCGTATCGATGTTGGTATCGATACTGACGTACAGTTTGTTACGAATCAAAGGTTGAAATTTATTATTTTTGGATAAGATTTCAATCCAACGACTCTCATTCACTGATGTTTACTATAAATAGGGGTTGAAAGTGAGGGGTTAGAGGTGTGAAAATTTTTATAACTTCATTTGGAGAGGAAGGTAACTCTTAATTGAGAAGGCCATCCAATTTTATAACTTTTGTTACAATTAATAAAAATATTTTTTTCTCCACTTCAAATCTTCTTCTCTTTGTTGGATGATGATGATGGAGATGAAGAAAAGTTTGAAGGTTTTCTTTTCTTTTATTTTCCTCTTTTATTTTTTTAGTAATTTCTTTATTATTGCTAATTAGTTAGATTTACATTAATGCTTGTAGTGTAGATTTATTTTCTTATCTTTTTATTTCTTTTTGCACTTTAATTTGTAGAGTAGATTTATTTTCTTGCATTTAATTTTTATAATTTATTTTGTAGTTTAGATTTTAATTCTTTGTAGTTAGATTTAATTCTTGTTCATAGTTTAGATTTTTCTTTTTCTTTTTATAATTAGTTCTTTTTATTCTTGTTTTTATTTCTTAAGATATGAAATTAATTCTTGTAGGAATCTTAGAATTGTATGAAACTAGTCTAATTTCCTTTATATTGTATGAATTATTCTCTTTCACTTAAAATATTCATGTTTAGGATAATCAATTAGAAAACTAATTGGTAGAAGAAGAATTTGATAATCTATGCTTATCTTAAATGGTTTGATAGGTTATGCTTATGAATTCTAGGATTACTATCTCGTTGCCATTCTTATCATGAATAGTAATTTTGACTTAGATGATAATTTGATAGGTTATACTTTTCTTAAATGGTTTGATAGTCTATACTTAATAAATCTAAGTTGAAATATGATAAAAAGAGAATAGTTTGTATTTTGTAATTGAGATTAGCTAGTGGATTAAATTCTAGATTTCTCATATCTTAATTGAATCCTCCATCTTAACTTTCTTAAATTTTTTTTCATTCTTGATTTTATTTCTTGATTTTATTCATTCTTCTTTCTTGCCTTGTGATTTCATTTATTCTTTGATTCTTTTTTCTTTCCTCTAAAATTCAATTTATTGTCTCTTGCATATATTCACAACTACACTTATTCTTTAATCCTATTTTTTTCACGCACACAACATAAGAACCAATTCTAATAATCTTTTAAAATCACCTTCCTCGTGGGATCGATAACTTTTTATACTATAACTTGATCAATTTTGCACTTGTAATTTTGGTACATAATTATACTGCATTAAGTTTTTGGCGCCGTTGTCGGGGAAGGTGCTTAAATAGGATTTTATTATTTTGGTTCTTTAACTTGTGTGTTTTCTTATGAAGGAACCGCTTGGAGCTTGAAAATCTTAGATTGAAGATCAAGAACTTGGAGAATTTCTTTCGGGTAAGTCTTCTTTCTAGCGTTTTCAATTCTACTATTTTTAGTTAGCTTCACAATTAGAAATAATTAGGATTTAAAAAAAAGATTTTATTTTTGTTAACCATAATAAAATTCACCTTTCACTTGGACATTAACTAACAAGATAATAAATTCAAACAAGAGCTCTCTTCTCACATTTGATTGTTGTTGACCATAATTAAAAAAATATATAAAGATTTTCTTTTTATCATCTTTTTTTAGTCGCTTTTAATTTCTAGGGTTGCATTTCATATAGTTTGTAGGAATTCACCAAAGTGATTGTAGCACTTGATTTGGCACATACTTAAAACATTCTTAAGGGCAAAACCCCATAATCAAGAAAAGGTAAGGGATTTTATCACCCTTTTCTTAGCCCACAAATTACTAATTCCTCACTTCACAAACCTAAGCCTTCTAAAACTCATTAGACGTTGGCCCCTAAGGATTCGAGCTCATTAAGGTACAAGAAATCCTTAAGTGAACCGGTTTAAGTTTTCTCAGATTAGTTAGTGTCTAAGGCAAGGTTTAGGGGTTGCGTAAAGCGCTCCGCAAGGAACAAGGTACTTAATTAATCTCTGATCACCCTCTAGTACTATCCTTACCTGGCTAACTACCTGGATAAAACTTTAATCTTTTCACTGTAGGAGTTTTTGGTTAGGAGCTGGTCTAGTTGAGTTAGGCTAAATCCTAGAATTAAAATGATTAAAAAGTGATTGTTTTGATTTGTTTTAGTTAGGTTTTCTCTATCCTTTTCTTCTCATAAAGAAAACTAATTTTCATTCTTTCCTTAAAAAAAGTTGTTTTGGTGTATGCAAACTTGGGTTAGGGATAATTCTCATAGTTTAATCCCTGTTGAACCAATCCAAGAAATGCCAAATCAACCCGTTCTCCAGGATATGTCTTACCCTACCAGAAATGCAATTCCATCTTGCATAAGGCTTCCCGAAGCAAATGGAGCAAATTTCGAGCTTAGACTGTATTACATAAACATGCTTCCTAAATTCCTAGGAAATGAAACAGAAGATGAATATATTTTTATCTCGGAATTTGAGGAAGTGTGTATTATGATTAAAATGAGAGAATTAACCGAAGATGCGATTATGCTTAGATTTATTCCATTTGCTCTTAAAGATAAAGCTAAAAATGGCTGTACAGCTTACCGATAAATTCCATCTCAACTTAGGAGGAATTATTCACCATTTTAATCCAATGTCCTCATCATGGTCTAGAAAAATGGCGATTGTGCCAAGTCATATATGAAGTATTGGACTATTCTTCAAAAATATCTTTAGAATCAATGTGTCAGGGAGATTTTATGAGGAAAAATCCTGATGAAGCTTGAGAATTCCTAGAGAGTCTATCCGAGAAAACAATGTAGTTGGAACACTGTGATGACAGGGTTTCATCAGTTCCCTAATCTAAGTCTCGTGGTCTTTCCTTGGAGTCAAACATTGCTTCCGAAGCAAAGGTGGCAACAATTCTGCGGAGGTTAGAAGCCTTAGAAGTTAATGAATGAGCTCCAGCTCAAATCAATCATGTTTCTACCCCGGGATATCATAACTGTCAGTCTTCTACCCACATTTCAAAGGAATGCCCTCGCCTAGGAAACAACCATGCATTAGAACAGATGAATGCTATATTCCAGCGCCCTAGAAATGATCCATTTTCTCTAACCTATAATCCAGGTTGGAGAAATCATCCTAACTTTGCATGGAATAAAGGAAATTCTCCCGGAAATCAAAATTTCATTCCCGCGTCGAACCAACAATTCCCTAGGGAAAATACACTTTCATTCAACGCACCAAACAATTTTCAACAAGCTAACCCAGTTTTTCCAACCCAACAACCTCATCCTCACCAGCCTACAAATCCGTCAAATTCTGATCATGACAAACGTTTAAGTGTCTTAGAAAAGGGTTTAGATGCTATGATCAAAGCTTCGACACAAACTACTAACATGTTGACCCAGTCATCCACCACTCTAAATTCCTTCATGCAAACCACCGGCCAAGTGCTCAACTAGAACACTCAAGCCATAGCCCGGTTAGAAACTCAACTTGCGCAACTAGCCACTGCTGTGAGTGAGAGAGAGAAAGAAAAATTCCCAAGTCAACCTGTTACAAACCCTAAAGACAATGGATCCAATTCAAACCATCCAGCTCATGTGAATGCAGTTCACATACTGCGATCAGGAAAACAAATAGACAACCAAGCAAGAATGCCACTGGATCAAACCCCTTCTCCCATCCAACACACTCCTTCCGATGAATCAATTCCTTTCGATGACCAAAATACTGAACATAAGATTGAGCCTGATCTAGTTAGGTATAGGCCCGTCGCCCCTTTTCCAGATAGACTCATACCTAGGAAAAACTCCCCACAGGTTTAGAAAATCCTAGAAACGTTTAAACATGTCAAGATCAACATCTCTCTCCTATATGCAATCGAACAAATCCCCTCTTATGCAAAGTTCTTGAAGGACTTATGCACTAAGAAAAGAACCACCAATGTCCCCAAGAAAGTCTTCTTAGCGGCCAACCTCAGTGAAATTTTTCAAAACCCATGCTGTTAAAATACAAGGACCCTGGTTGTCCCACAATTCCATGCGTCATAGGTAACACTCACATTGATAAGGCACTTCTAGACTTGGGAGCCAGCGTCAACCTCCTTCCTTATTCAGTCTATCAACAGCTAGGTGTAGGAGAACTTAAACCGACAAGATGCACTCTACATTTAGCTGATAGATCTATAAAAATTCCCAAAGGACAGGTAGAGGATGTTCTGATCAAAGTTAGAGAGTTTATTTTCCCTGTTGATTTTATTGTCTTGGAAACGCAACCTGTTTCCAATCTCAAAAGTCAAATCCATGTTATTCTAGGAAGACCGTTCTTAGCGACCTCAAATGCTTTGATCAATTGTAGAACCGATCGAATGAAACTATCTTTTGGGAATATCACTGTTGACCTCAATATTTTCAACCTAGGAAGGCAGCCTAGTGATCCATCTGATCAACCCAAGGAAGTGAATTTCATTCAGGGAATATCAAGTGAGCAACAAGAGGGAGAGTGGGAGTCAGATTCAAGTGCATCTGACTTAATGATTGAGGAATTTTCTGATGACGAACTAGAGTTAGATCTGCTGGTCAATCATGTTTCTGCTGTTGGCTAGCAACGAGAACCTTTAGAGATAGAACCCCAAGTCCAGCTTCGCCCATCTGTAGAGGAACCCCCTAAGTTAGAGCTCAAACCTCTACCTGAAAATCTAGAGTATGCCTACTTAGGGGAGAACGAGTCTTTACCAGTCATTATTTCTTCAGACTTAACTACCAGTCAAAAGGAAGCTATCCTAGATGTTTTAAGAGAGAATAGGGAAGCCATTGGATGGACCATGGCTGCTATCAAAGAGATTAGTCCAACCATTATTCAACACCGAATCCATTTGATAGATGCACCAAACCTACTAGAGATCCTCAACGTAGGTTAAACCCAGTGATGAAAGAAGCCGTGAGGAAAGACATTCTGAAATATCTCGATCATGGGATCATTTATCCTATTTTTGATAGTTCATGGGTGAGTCCGGTCCAAGTTATTCCAAAGAAATCTGGGATCACCGTGATAAAAAATAAGGCTAATGAGCTGATTCCCACTCGAATCCAAATTGGATGGCGAGTTTGTATTGACTACAGAAAACTCAATTTAGCCACTCGGAAAGATCACTTCCCTCTTCCTTTCATTGACCAAATGTTAGAGTGTTTAGCAGGACACGAGTTCTATTGTTTCTTGGATGGATATTCAGGTTATAATCAAATCCCTATCGCTCCAGAAGGTCAGGAGAAAACCACCTTCACTTTCCCATATGGAACATTCGCATACCGACGCATGCCTTTTGGGCTGTGTAACGCACCTACCACTTTCTAACGCTGCATGATCAGTATTTTTTTCGACATGGTAGAGAGATTTCTTGAAATTTTTTTGGATGACTTTTCCATTTTTGGTGACATATTTTCCCAATGTTTGCATCATCTTAAACTGGTCCAAGGATGATGTAGGGAGAAAAATCTGACTCTCAATTAGGAGAAATTTCATTTCATGGTCAAATAAGGCATTGTCTTAGGACATGTAGTTTTTAATAGGGGAATCGAAGTGGACAAAGCTAAGGTAGATCTCATTTCCAATCTCCCTCCTCCCAAAATAGTCAAAGATGTCAGATCGTTTCTTGGTCATGCTGGTTTTTACCGACGTTTTATCAAGGATTTTAGTAAAATTGCTAGACCATTGATCAATCTCTTAGCCAAGGATACATCATTTGTCTTCTCTCCCGACTGCCTCAAAGTTTTTGAATATCTGAAAAAGGAGCTAACCACAGCTCCTATCATTCATGCACCGGACTGGACCATACCCTTCGAACTGATGTGTGATGCATCTGATTCTGCGATTGGTGCTGTTTTAGGATAATGGTTTGATGGAAAACCGCATGTGATCTACTACGCCAATAGGACTGTGAATGATGCCCAGCAAAATTACTCTGTCATAGAAAAAGAGTTTTTAGCTGTAGTCTTTGCCTTAGAAAAATTCAGGTCCTACCTCATCGGTTCCTTAACCAAAGTTTTCACAGATCATGGCGCACTAAAGTATCTTTTGACCAAAAAGGATGCTAAAGCACAGCTCATTAGATGGATTCTTTTTCTTCAAGAGTTTGACTTCCAAATTCTTTACAGAAAGGGAACAAAGAACCCCGTAGTAGATCACCTCTCTCTACTCCCAAATACACCAACATCAACCGTCCCGATCAACGAACATTTTTCAGATAAACAACTCCTAGAAATCTAATCTGTTTCATGGTTCGCCGATATTGTGAACTACATAGTCATGAACCAGATCCCATCTCTTTGGTCCAAACAGGATAGATCCCGTTTTCTCTCCCAAGTAAAATACTTTTACTGGGATGATCCATATCTGTTCAAATACTGTCCTGATCAGATCTTTAGAAGGTGTGTTCCCACTGAAGAAACTAGGAGTGTTCTATCCTTTTATCATGAGCAAGCATGTGGGGTCCACTTTGGCCCAAGAAAAACAGTTAAAAAAATTCTCCAATCTGGGCTATACTGGCCCATTTTTTTCAAGGATTCATATGAGTTTTGTAAAACTTGTAACCGATGTCGGCTTTTAGGGAATGTCACTAGGAGAAATATGATGCCCTTAAAACCCATCTTATCTGTTGAACTTTTTAATCTGTGGGGTATCGATTTCATGGGACCATTTCCAAATTCCTTTGGAAATATTTACATCCTAGTAGCCGTTGAATACATGTCAAAATGGGTTGAGGCGGTAGCTTGCAAAACTAATGACAACAAGGTCGTTGTCAAGTTTTTGAAAGAGAACATTTTTGCACGATTTGGAGTACCCCGAGCGATCATAAGTGACAATGGTGCACATTTCTGTAACCGTTCTTTTGAGGCTTTGATGATGAAATATTCAATCACACACAAATTGTCAACTCTTTATCACCCCCAAACCAGTGGATAAGTAGAGGTTACAAACAAGCAGATCAAACAAATCTTAGAAAAAACAGTTAATCATAATAGAAAAGATTGGTCTGTAAAATTATATGATGCTCTTTGGGCATATAGAACAGCTTTCAAGGCAAATTTGGGGATGTCACCATACAGACTAGTGTCTGGGAAAGCCTGCCACCTACCAATAGAGTTAGAGCATCAAGCAATGTGGGCAATAAAGCAGTTAAATTTTGACTCAGACTCGGTTGGTAAGAACAAATTGCTCCAAATAAGTGAGTTGGAAGAAATTCGAAATGATGCATACATAAACTCAAAAATTTACAAAGAAAAAACCAAGATTTTTCATGACAAATCAATTTTAAGAAAAAATTTCTCTCCAGGACAGAAAGTTTTATTGTACAATTCAAAATTATATCTTTTTCCTAGAAAATTGAGATTAAGATGGACAGGTCCATTTTTTGTCAAACAAGTTTTTCCGCATGGGGCTGTCGAGATAGAAAATCCTAAAAATGGTAACATTTTTAAAATAAATGGTCAACATCTGAAACTATTTTTAGAATTTTCTACGCTCGGAGAGGAAGAGGTGTTGGTTCTTCATGAACCTTATTATTTGTAAAAAAAAATAATAAAAAAAAAAAATAATAATAAAAAATGAAAATAAATTACAATTTTTCTCTCTTATTTGGTTTCTTCATCCCTATGCTAACAGTAATTGCAGATCCTTATCATCACTGTCGACCGAACAAATGTAAGTTTTTCAATTCTTATCTACTTTACTTTGTGCATCAGCGAATTTGCATTAAGGACAATACAAAATTTAGGTGTGGGGTGGGAAATACATATTTTCCTCTTTATTTTATCCTTTTGTTGCATTTTTAACATAATTTTTATTTCAATAATAATAATAATAATAATAATAATAAATATATAAAAATATTATCACTTGCCAAATTAATAGAGTTAAGTAATAATTGATCTAATTAATAGATTTTAAAATTTCTAATTCCTAGTAAGTGATATACTCAAGTTCACCTTTTATGATAACTCTAAATAAGATTCTTAAGAAAAGATTTTTCAACTAGTATACTTTACTTAAGTCTTACCTTAGACTTTTAATAAAAAATAATAAAATTTTTGCATGCTTAACTTAAAGTTCAAAATATTTTTTTCCCAAGTTATCTTGATTTACACATTTTTTTAGACTATATATACTTACACACATATATTTATTAAAAAGAAACTAACCTTATAAAAGAAGAGTGCGAAAAATGGGCGCAAAAAAAACTCTTAAATTCAAGGTGATTCTATCTTATAAAGCCTAAGTTGACTGAGTAATTAAGCCCAAGGAGTATCTCTATACTTAATGACCTAAGCCCAATTGGGTTAGAATTCATTGGCCCAAAACTCATTAAATGGTCACTTAGATAGCCCGTTAAAATAGAAAACAATCACCAAGAATTAGAGAGTGAAGAAATATATATATATATATATATATAAATATTATATATTTAAAATATTTATATTTAACACTAACCATTTTTTTATATATTTTGTTGTTTTGTATATATGGTCTTGAAAAACAATTTTTGATCAAGAGACTTGAAAGTAATTTAAAATAAAGAGTTAGCATGTTCTTTTCAAAACTTTTAAATTAAATCTCTAAGATTTGACGTGGTTTTGTATTGCTGTAATGAAAAAGATTTTCTAAGGGATTTACATTGGAGTTAAATATAAAAACGTTTTCTTGATTATTAACTAGCTTCAATCAGAATGTCTAAATATATCAAGGAAAATTTGTTATTTACTGACTTATTTAACTTAGCAAGTTGAACAAATTTTGTGGCCATATTTACTACAAACCCTCAGAAGACTACAACTCGCCCATTAGGGTAACCTAGGCGTTTAAAGGCGTATTGTATGCGCTAAATACAACCGCGATTCCTGCAAAAGTAAGTTAGGATTTTTTTATTTTCTTTGCTAGAGGACTAGCAAAAGTTTAGGTATGGGGGTATTTGATAATCATATTTTATTATAATTTTATACCCATATTATCTATTTTATATGAATAAATATGACTCTAATAATTGTTTTTATCTTTAAATGCAGGTTAATGAAGAATAAATCTCAAACTCTCATCTCTCAACAAAAACCCCTTGAATAAATGAAGAAATGAAGCAAAGAAGCCCATTGGAAAATCAATTTCCAAATTATCCAAAAGCCCAAAGCTAAAAAGAAGAAGAAATAGCAAAGCCAAAAAGCCCAAGTCCAAGAACAAGAGAAAAGCTCGGATCAGCAACAGGAGAGGACTGGGTATCGATGCCAGCATCGATACCAGTATCGATGCCAGCATCGATACCCGTATCGATGCTGGTATCGATACTGACGTACAGTTTGTTACGAATCAAAGGCTGAAATTTATTATTTTTGGATAAGATTTCAATCCAATAACTCTCATTCACTGATGTTTACTATAAATAGGGGTAGAGAGTGAGGGGTTAGAGGTGTGAAAAATTTTGTAACTCCATTTGGAGAGGAAGGTAACTCTTAATTGAGAAGGCCATCTAATTTTATAACTTTTGTTACAATTAATAAAAATAATTTTTTCTCTACTTCAAATCTTCTTCTCTTTGTTGGATGATGATGATGGAGATGAAGAAAAGTTTGAAGGTTTGCTTTTCTTTTATTTTCCTCTTTTATTT
>BQKN01065030.1:49132-81330 GCA_022839385.1 Asparagus kiusianus
TATATATATATATATATATCCCTGCTTTGTCCTCATTAGTGAGGCAATTGGGAAGAGTTGATATCCTCCCTTATGGCGGCTGATGCTTATCAGATACGTTTTGCTTGGTCAAAACACATCTTAAGGCAATATAGGGTGATTTTTTCTGTATCACGTTCCGTAAGATGGGGTACTTCACCGTGCTATTCACGTGACAATGTACGTTATCTTATGTGTTCGTGATACAGTTAAAATCATCTCGCTAATTATATGGTAGTGACTCTATCTCACAGATTGGTGAAAAGAACTCAACGCCCTGTGTCGCCTTAATGTTTCTTCATAACCGCATTTAATAAATACGCATTATTTGTTTCAGTTGAATACCCTACGACACTATTTTCTCAATTCGAGATAGATAGCTATAGGAGTAGATATTACACTGCTGTTGATGATCTGGCGTCGATTCCGCCCACTTCTCAGTTTGCTTTGGATCTCCCAAATGAACTCTCTAAGTTGGTACGGGAAGGGGGTCGTCGCATCACGTGCCAGCTAATTACAAACGCACTGTTCGCAAAAGATACAGATCATGCTCACCCTTTAAGAAAGACCCATTATATGTTCGGTGATTCCATGACAGATCCAACCACCATAACCCTCGAGGATGAACGGTGGTTATACAGTGATGGTACAGCTTGCTTATATCTTCCTCCGTTCCCTTATCATCGTTCACTAACGGAATTGCGGAGGCAAGCGGTGACTCGACAGATGTCATGGACTCTAACAGAAGAGCATACCAATATTCCTTGCAAATAAATCACCAGCCATTCACTCTCGGGTTCCAGTGGTAGAAAACACCTCATAGGATAGCTCCCCGGTGTAATGGGATTGGAGGACCCGCCTAAAGGGGAGTTACCTATAGTGGTTCTCATAGTGAAGAATCGCCTTACCAAGCTAGGGCGAGAGCTACCTGTCAAAAAATATAGATGCCATGGCTGGTCTCATTCTTTAGATAAGTTATGGTGGGGTAGGATGACAGGTTATGTCCTCCACTGATGTGGTGCTGAATTGAAGGCGATAGGATTGTATGAAGCTATCCGTGCCACCCAATACGGATTACCGATGAATGTTATTCACTTCCCTGGATTAATAGAGCTATACAATCTAGATACCAACACTTTTCTTACTCGAAATGGGGAATTGGGACTACCTCTCCATGAGATGCACAAAGTCTCTAGACTGCAAATGGGAGATATGCCGTATTAGGAATATTTCCCTCCAACCGGGAGCTACTTCAATTGAAAACCCACAAGCCTGCTTGATACAACACGTTATGGGAACTCACATATCACTATCAGATAGCCTTAGTCGGAGCTAACCCAAATGCGAGGAAGAAATCTCTTCAAATAAGCCCGAAGCAATTCTCAGGTTATCTATTCAAGAATTTGGAAAAATCCGACGAAGCAATTTGTGAACTGAAACTGCTAACTCCTTCGAAAATTAATAAGTTGATTGAGAAATGTGATGCCCGATCCTACACCATTGCGAGTGCCCAAGGTAGATTCTCTGTAGGGACTAAGTTTAAGACTTTCTTATATTGTACGGAGAAGTCCATTCACCCTAAGACTTTGTTGGCTGGTTATATCGCACTTTGGTTGAAGAAGTGCGTGGTGCCATATCAGACCTCAGACACCTTGTTGATAGAGGTGCTATTCCCTATTGTCCAGCTCGCCTGCGGAAAGATCTTATCTCTTTTGCCAGCAGTGGTTACCGACATCCATTGTGGGCTTTGTCAGGTGGTCACGGCTTTTACTCAAATGGAGGAGACTCTATCCGAGAAGATCCCTACGGCAAAGGTGGAGCTTCCTTACACCTATGTGATGGGGTGGCTGGTTCTTCATCGCCCGATCTGATATCACCCCAACTAATATAGATCTATCCACTCCTTTGCTATAATTACTCGAGGAGTGAAAATATAAAGCTCGGGACCTCTCGGACGTCAAGAAGAGTTTGTACATGCACAAGGGTTGGGCATTCAATCCATACTTCCCCCGATTTGCCAGCCGATATAGTGGGCTGCTCACTGACGTAGAAACGCTCGAAACAAATCAGACTTCTCTTGATATTGGCTGTTTTAGATGGCTAATGAACATAAGGCCAGGCCACCTCGTTTTCGGAGTGAACGAACACTGCTATATATAACTTTATCTGTCGTGCCGGTTCGCCCGTTAATTTGGATACGTCCAATTATACGTCGGGAATCCAAACCAACGATTTCAAACTCATGGCGGACTAGTAGACGGCGCTCAAGCTTGGCTGTGGACGGGCTGTACCGGTGCCAAGTTTAGTCTTCCGAATACTGAACGCTAATTAGAGTTGACATACTTATGTTGCAAATGGCTTATGGCTGCTAATGAGTCCGTCCCTCTAAGGCCAATTAAGGAGCTGATGGCTGAAGCTGCGTCGCATATTGCTGAGAGGATGGTCCAAAAAAATCTACAGGAATGAAGAAGACGTGACAATAAGCTTGTTGGTCCCTCAGACAAAGGGAAGTAGAAAATAGAGGAAGTAGAAGAGGAATCATTCGCTTCCGACGAAGAGACTTCCAAAGAGGATGAAGTCATTGCTGGTGGTGCTATGGAGGTCAACAGCGACTTTGAGGAACATGAGGCAGGTTTGTCTGAGTCATTTTATAAAGAGCTATAGGATCTATCGATCGCTGATCGAGCTTGTCAACTTAAAGCTCAAAATAAGTGGAGAATTTTGCCTACTTATAATAGAATGATGGTTGAACTTTCAGATGTAGGTTTCGAGGGAGAAGAGGGGAGAAGTAGCCTTGTCACTCATGCTCGATCTCGGACCATAACTCAGAGTGGATAGCAAGTTGAGTCTCATGCTACGTCAACACAGGACAGACCTATGGATCTTAAAGAGGCTCGACCTGTGAAACGACTAAAGTTGACCATCAAGCGACATGCTAAACCCTAGGCTTCTCAAACGGGGGTGGCCGGCGATGCGCTCATTAGTGGGGAAGGTAATGTTTTGACTCTCATCATTTTTTCAGTCTTTTCATCTACCAAGCTTTTAGACTTAGCAAATTTTATATTCTAGGGGGTTATGAAGAAGGCGCAATGATGTACAACCCTCCTTCTCCCAACTTAGAATTTTTTGGAGGATCCAGCTTTGTGCCACAAGTAGATGAGGCTATGGCTGAGGATCCGATAGGTGCTGAAGCAGATGTGGCCCTTGAAACCAGCGAAGGTGCTGTTGTAGAATCTGGTTTGTCTACAATGATCGCTAGCCTAGGTACACCTATTACCGGTAGTACACCTTTCACGTGGCAATATCGGGCATTAAACGAGTCAGAGTTCGTCCCTCCTCTAATTACTTATATGCTTCTGGCTCTTTTATAAAAGCTACAAGAGGTGAGTGCTGATGCTGGGATCGCAGGATATACTGTTGCTACTGGAGGTAAATTTAATTCCCTTTCATCGTTACTTCTCGACTTCTCTTTTCATGTCTCACACTTAGGCTTTCCTGTAGATATTCCAATGGGAGGTTTAAGTGATAAAGAAACCTTTCACAACGCAGCCAACACGCCTTCATCTCACCTCGTACAAGATCCTTTGGGATCTGGTAACAGGCTGTTCGACGATATGTTATCAGAACAAATTCATCATGAAGCTGTCGAACCACTCATCGAAGTTGGTTCCTCTACCGGTATGAATTTTCTCCCTTTGTGAAAATTATTCCCATATCAGTCTTACTTAACCGTAGGGGAGTTATACTTGTAGGACCAGTCATTGAGATTGATGCAGCTACTATGGTTAGGATATCTAACGGTCCTGAGGGTCTTGATTTCTTGCTGTTGGCAGGAACTATCATAGAAGCTCAGTCGTCAGTCGCTCAAACTCAACTCACAATCCCAATGATTCAGATGACTGTTGCAACTTCGGGGGCTAGCCCTGTTGAGCAAGCTATGAGACCAACTAACAAGGTTGGTACGCCTACGTCCACGACATCGGCAACAACCCTAACAGTTCATGAGGCCGTGCAGGCGGAGCCAGGTGTAGGGTGTCAACTGGAAGGAACATCACTCAACCTTAGTACATTTTTATGCCAATGCTGATTTAGAACTTTGACTAAGATTTTGAAGATATTTATATCCTCTTTTCCTTGTAGGGCCATTTACTCGGCTTAATGACATAGTCAAAGCTCTGCTATCGGATGATGATCCGAATCGAACTCTGCTTTGCATGGAAGTCAGTTCTCTCTTCTTCTTCGTGAACGTGATGATTGATAAGCTTCTCATTAGGGGACTTTCCTTCCATTAATTTAGACCAGTGTTGGCCACCAAAATAAATGCTATATTGAAAGTAGGGTCTCCGGATCTGGCGCAAGCTATTGCTAACGATTTGGACCGGCTGGAGCGCGAACTCCAACGATTACAAGAGTTGAAAACTACTGGTACTTCATTATACATAGCTGCCCAAATGGAATCTTGTCTACAGGTATGGCGTGATACTCGAGCCTCGGCTGGACTCAAAATTCAAACACAACGAAATCGAGTGGATCAAATGAAAGCCGCCCTTGTTGAGAAACAAACAGCTTTGTGCCAACTAAAATCATCTATTACGTCGAGCGAGGCTAGGATAGAGCAGCTTAAAGAAGAGCTCAATGTAGAAGAGGATGTCCTGGTTATCTTAGAGATGACGAAGGTTGACATAGAGCGTTCACAGGTTGTGATTTTCGGGAAGTTGGAGCTCTCGGAACAGAAGCTAGCCAAGATGGATGAAGAGGCCTCGAAAACATTATCCGTTACTGAATAATCCTTCAAGGTTGAACTATAGCGTGAGCTTGAGCGAGCTTATGTAGAGGAATTAACTATACTTGAACAGCAAGTCCGTAGTCACAAACTTCATGTAGATTGATTGTAACTTTTGTACCTACAAACTAAGTTTTCATTAATAGAAGATATTTCCTTTTCATTCATTATGTCTCTTTTATTATGACGTCTCATTCTGTTCGAAATAATCAACCATAATAATTATAGGATTTTTGGCAAACCCTCAGCCCTCAACGGGTTTGATGAGCATTTACCGACTACTATTTGAGTCTGGCTAGCATGCGGATTATTTCAGATCCATTCCGCATGTAACATTATGGTAAAAGAGTTAACTCTTTTAGTGCTACGATGTTGAATACGTAGGCTTAATCTTTCTCACGGGAATAGATTACCCGGCAATACGTGTTAAGCATTGACTTATCCCTACTTAGACTTCGGGATGAATTCCCCAGACTTGTATTCTGGTGTCTTTTTTTTCACTCGGTGAAAGACTAAACCGACAACGTGTGTTAGATGTAGGCTTAGGATTTTTGGCAAATCCTCAGCCATCAATGGATTTGATGTGCCTTTACCGATTACCGTTTGAATCAGACTTGCATGCAGATTGTTTAAGTTCGTTCTGCATGTAACGTTGTGCTAAGAGAGTTAACTCTCTTAGTGCTACGATATTGAATACATAGACTTTATCTTTTTCATGAGAATAGACTACCCGATAATGCGTGTTAAGCATTGACTTATCCCTACTTAGGCTTTGGGATAAAATTCCCCAGAATTATATTTTGCTGTCTTTTTTACTCGGTGAAAGACTAAACTAGCAACGTGTGTTAGACGTGGGCTTATCTCAAATTAGGGATCAAGATAAAATCCCCCGTGCATTAAGTGCACAGATTTGAAGTTGAGAATTGTGGCTTTTCTCAGGGTAAAGACAAATCCGATGCTGGAGGGGAAGAGTTTTATATTCTATCTACATGTCTTGTTTAAGGTGAAGACAAACCCAAAATAGAAGAGGAAGAATTTTATATTCTATCTCCTAAAACTAAAGAGGAAGAATTTTATATTCTATCTCCAGTTGTAAAGAAAACCCAAAGTGGGATCTCCACCTCCTGAATCTAGAAAGGTAAAACTAGGAGTGTGATCTCCATTCTGAGAATCGAAAAGATTCAAGCAACCCTAACTTATATAGGATCGGTTGCTTAATCTAAGAAAAGAGTTCCTCATTTATTGAGGTGAAATTCCGATTTCGGCCCTAACTTTTATAGGTTTTGCCAAATAGGAAAAGATAAAAATCTTCCATTTATCGAAAAAGGCATTTTGATCTTGGTCCTAACTATCTGTAGGTTTGACGCTAACTTTTATAGGTTTGACAAAAAAATAGTGGGAGTGAAATACAGATAGCAGTGAAAATACCAACTTGTACTAGCCACTCGATGAAGGATTTCGATGTTAAGTGAACAAGACTTAACACGCCAAGTTTGAAAATTGCCAAAGATTGGTGGATAGAATTTAAGTGTCGTGTTAGTATTTTAACAACGTGAGTGTTTAGTATACCAACACGACAAGAGTTTGAATGGACTTAATCGATAGGAATTTTGGTGGACCCACCGTCAATTGATTTGATCAGTGGGGGATTTTGTGGTGGAAGATTATGAATTGTCAAACACCAATGCGGGTCTTGTGAAGAAAGATTGACTTATCAAAGTGGTCAAATCTCGTCTCAGCAAAAGTATTCATGAGGCTTGGTGAATTTGATATTAACAATAAGATACGTTCCAACTTTGAAGACATTTAGAGTCCAAGTATGGATTTCTTATTTATCACTTTTTGTAATAATCGGGTTATCCCTAAGAATACCACACATAGTATTCTTATGGAAACTATCCGATACATGGGTTATCTTGAATGTACTAAGGGTAGTATTTTTTTTAAGAATTTCCCGTTTATCGGTATCATAAGCCGAGCACCTTACTTGGTAATAAGGCGATATGCGCCATTTGAATAGACTATCTCTACCACAAATGGTCCTTCCCATTTGGGTTCGAACTTACCTTTCTTCTTAGAATTGAGGATCATCGGCCGTCGGACAGTTAAGACTAAGTCCCCTTCTTTAAAACTCCGTTGTCGAAGCTTTTTGTCAAAAGCTCGGGAAATTCTGGATTGGTAGAACTTGATGTGCTGTTGAGCTTTCAAATGCTTTTCGTCGAGCATCTCTAGTTCTTCAAGATGTTTCTAATGTTGTTCTTCGGTCGTCATCTCCGTAGCAAGAGCGATCCGAAGAGATGGAATTTGGATTTCTAATAGAAGAACGGCTTCGCACCCGTACACTAGAGAATACAGAGTTGCTCCAGTAGGTGTGTGAACTGTGGTGCGATAAGCCATAGAGCTTTGCCGAGTTTATCATCCCAATCTCGTTTATTAGTCTTTATGAGTTTCGACAATAGTTTTATGATATTCTTGTTAAAGGCTTCAGCCAATCCGTTTGCTGTGGGATTGTAAGCTATCGACGAGATGTCTTGGATTTTGAACTTCTCGCAAAATTTTATTAAGGCATTACTGACAAACTGAGGACCATTGTCATATATGATTCTCCTTGGGATGTCATATCGATAGATAATATGGTGCTTAATGAATGCAACAACATTGTTTGTCTTCACTTCTTTGAGTGGAATCGTTTCAACCCACTTGGATAAGTAATCAGTAATCGCCAGGATGAACCTGTCACCTTTGGTCGACGGGAGGAAAATGGGGCCAATGATGTCCATTCCCTAAGTCTCAAAAGGCTATGATGTAGCCGAAGGGTGTAGATGCTTCGGGGGTTGGTGCATATAATTCGCGTGTACTTGACACGCGTGACACTTTCAGGCATATGCGACTGCGTCTTTGATCATGGCGGGCTAGAAATATCCCATCCTTCTGATGCGATCATAAAGTTTGGGGCCAGGTTGGTGCGTACTACAAACCCCTTCGTGCGTCTCCTTAAGGACTTCTTTTGCCTCTTTAGTTGACAAGCAATGTAGTAGTAAACCATCGTACCCCCGATGATATAGCGTTCGATTCTCTATGTTATAGTAGAATCTCAGTGCTCTCCGTCAGATTGAGTCTCTTTCCTTCATATCTTCTGGTAAAATCCCGTATAGGACATAGTCTATGAGGGGAAAATGCCAATCTTGGGGTTCGAACTCAATTTGGGTTGAATGCACTTCTTTGGGACCCTCCTCTCCGTTGTTTATATCATAGATTGGTACGAAGAGCTGGTAAGTTTTTACCGTGACAAACTATTCCGTTTCGGGAGGTTACACCAAAGACACGGCTAATGCCGCCAGTGCATCTGCGTATGCGTTCTGCAAATGTGGAATGTACTCGATGAAGAATCCCTCAAACGATTCTTCCATCTTAACGGCCACCTTATGGTATGATATCAAATCCTGATTTCTGACCTCATATGCTCCTTGAATTTGTTTAACCACCAGTTTTGAATCACCAAAGCTTCGAGATATTTGACCCCCAGATCTTTAGAAAAGCTTAGACCAATAAGCAGCATGTTATACTTGGCTACGTTATTTGAGCATGGCTCGGTCAGTGAGTAAGCTCGAGGCATTACAAATTTTCCTGGGGAAACTAAGATAACTCCGACTCCGGAGGAGATCTTAGAACATCCAGGAGTACTTGCTACATTAGTTGCTCGAGAATCACCGTCGAAGTACAAACGCCACACCTGTTGGTGGGAAGTTACGTTAACTTTGTAGATTTTATCCAGCAAATCGTCGTATATCTCGGCAGTATCCGTAGTTGGGTTGGCCACTAGAAGATCATAAATAGCCTGTCCTTTAACTGATTTTTGTTGTTTAAAGTATAGATCGTATTGGGATAACAACAGGGCCCATTTTGCTAATCGTCAATTCATAAAACTGGCTGCATCATGAATACTCGGATTGGATTAACATTGAAAATGACGTAAATAGTCTATCCGACCAAGTACTGCTGCATCTTTTGAATTATGAACACTAAGGCGAGATACTCCCTCTCAATCATTAGATACTGGGATTCGGTACCTACAAGGGTCCGACTCAAGTAATATACCGCATGTTCGTGACCATTGTCTTCGTCTTATGCAAGTTATGCACTTAACGAGTGGCTCGTCGCCTTGACATAAATCAAGAACGGTTTGCCTGATTTCGACGCAATAAGTATAAGGGTTTTTTGAGAGATATTCTTTAATATTCTCGAATGTTTTTGAAAAGCGCCATCCTATATGAATGATACACCATTCTTTGTGAGTCTGGAGAATGGTTGACACTTTCCTGAAAGGTTCGAAATGAATCAATGGATATATGTCAACCGTCTTTGTAACCCTCTGAGTTCTTTAAGATTTCTCAGAGGTTGTAATTCATTAATTTCCTTCACTTTATCGGGGTCAATGTGGATACCTTGGTGGTGACAACGAATCTAAGGAATTTATCACTGGACATTCCGAGGTAAGATTTGTTAGGATTCATCTTCAATTGATGAGTCTACATTAAGTCAAACATCGTCTTCAAGTCTTTGATGTGATCATTCTTGTCACGGCTTTTCATGACTAGGTCATCCATGTAGCATTCGACAGTCTTCCGGAGATGCTCCTAAAATTTTTTTGACATGGCTCTCTGATATGTGGCACCTGCATTTTTTAAGCCGAAGGGCATAACTATGTAACAGAAAAAGCCGAGGGGTGTTCTGAACGCGGTATGATTTTTGTCATCTAGGTGTGTCTCTATCTGATTATAACCAGAAAATCCATCCATGAAGGACATTCTCTCGAATCCGCACGTGTTATTAATAATAACGTCCGTGATGGGAAGAGGAAAATCATCTTTCGGGCAGGTGGTGTTAAGATCTCTAAAGTCGATATAAATTCTGATTTTCTCATTCTTCTTAAGGACCGGGATAATGTTGGCCAGCCATTGAGGATGCTACTCCTCCCTGATAAAACCAGAGTCAATAAGCTTTTTAACTTCAGACTCGATCGCTTCCATGATTTGCGGACGAAATCGTCTTTGCTGTTGTTTGACGGGTTTGACATCTAGCTTAATGTTGAGGCAGTGCATCGCCACTTTTTGATCGAGTCCTGGCATATCCTCATAATTCCAGGCAAAAACATCGATGTGCTCCCTAATGAGGGCAATCAACTCTTCTTTCTCATTCGGCGGAAGGCCGTCGCTAATGAATATTGGTTTCGGGTTATCCTCGTCGCCTATATTCACCTGGATTACTTGATCCTCGGTAGGGGGTTTCCTTTGTTCAAACCTATCACCGTACTATATGTTCAGGTGATGAACCCAAGGGTCTTCCCAAGTTGGCATTTGATCGTCTTCTTTAATTGTGGCAGGGTCGATCGTAGTCATGTTTGACATTAGTCTTTTGAACATTCTTCCAAGACTAGCGTCGGAGTCCCTAGTTGAAGAATCGGAAGAATATCCGTCATGACCCTTATTAGCTATTTGATCGATGAACTGCCAGCAGCGCTCGTCATCGGATGAGGAGACATAGCCTAAACCTTTTCTGTAGCTATAATAATTATCCGGTTTTCTTTTTGGTATATAGGCCATACGAGGTGGGACTCATGGACCTCGACCAAAACAAAGACCTTCCCCGAGTGCATGGTCATATCGTATTTTTCCATGAGATTACACGCTTTCAAGCCATATATGAACAAATGAGAAGCAGGTTTATCATCATCGTCATCTTCTCTCAAGAAGTGGTCTGGTACCGACGACTCCTTCCTTACCGTAGACAACTTCCTTTTCACCCCCTTTCTTTGCAGGGATGATAAGTGTTGTTCTGAACGAATCCTGGAGATGCTTCTTCATCATACAAAACGATTGAAGCAGCATATACAACTCGGGGTTATCATACAATCCCTTCATGATGTTATGCAGACACAACGAGTACTCTAAATTATCATTTATTGCTACTTCTTCGGTAAGTTGTCAATTACAACTGCTATCCGATGACTCTCCATCATCAAGATCGATTAAAATAGGAACAATGTCATTAAGTACAAAGCCACTATCATAGTCTAACCCAGCTTTGGTATCAGCTTCTTCTTTGCTGTTTGTACCATGGGTCGATGGTTCAGTATCGGATTCAACACCGTAGAGAAGGGAGATACTAAAATAATTTTCTAATCCCTTAAACGGTTGCTTATCCACCACCACCGTCTTAACCTCATTATTAGTGTCTGTTTCCGGTAAAAGTTGCTGTTTTCATTGATGTTCTCTTTTTGAGATCTGTTACAACTTTGAGCGTTACAACAGTATAAAATGAAAACAAAGGGGTTACAACTTAAACGAAAATAAACACGAGAGTCCGGTTTGGTACGGTCTCGCTTGCGTGGGTTGTTGGCCTGTGACGGGGATGTCGATATCCGTGGACCGCCGACTCTTCAAGATCCTTCCAGGAAAATCCGGCAGAGCTTCGTCTATCCGCGTGGGATATAGAAGCAGAACTTCGTCGATCCGCGTGAGATCTTGGAAGTTTAAAGCGTATATCTCGGTTAAACGAGATAATAGCTCTTCTCAGTGTCGCCTGTGAAGGGCAACACCAAGGACAGAAGGGGGTGAATGAAGGAAAAGATGAAGACCTCTCGCTCTTCGATCCGGCAGGGCTTCGCCGCTCTCCTGCAGACTTTGACTCCTCACTCCGGCAGGGCTTCGCCGCTCTCTTGCAGAACGATCCTTGGCTAAGATAATTCAGCCTTGAATCGAGTGCAAAATCCGGAGCCAAGAGAATGGAGGCTAAGGGCCTCTATTTATAGGCAAATGAGGGGGTAGGGGGCTGCCTTGAGGACACCCCCTAGGGGGTGTCTCGGCCAAGCCGAGACACCCCCCTTGGGGTGTCTCGGCCATGGCCGAGACACCCCTAGGGTGTCTCGGCCAAGCCGAGACACCTTGGGGTGTCTTGGCTTTGCCAAGACACCCCTCGGGTGTCTCGGGCCTGCCGAGGCCCATTTGGGTGTCTCAACGCAGTCCGAGGCTGTGCCGTTGTTCTGCCGTTGTCCTGCCGTTGACTCGCCGTTGACTTTTCGTCCGAACTCGGATTTGAGTGATTTCGGATGCGTTGGAATCGTGACGGCGAGCTCTGTAGGCCCCGATGGTTGGATTATCAGTAGGATGATCGGGACACGGCAGGCGTTGGCCCAATTGCGGTGGTCGCGGGGTTTTCGGTCAACCCATATCCCCGTGATTCTGACATTCTGTCGGCTCACGTAATCCGTCGGTTTGCTTCAATCGCTCACCGGTGTCATTTGAGCTCTTGTGAACTGGGTAGCGTCGTTCGATCGTCGATCGTTAACACCGAGCTGTGAGTGGGGACCTATCGGCAATTTTCGATGCCTACAGTGTCTACATATTTAAGACACTGATGGAGGGTAGAAGGGACTATAACGTTACCGTGGATCCATGGTCGACCCAACAGTAAGTTATAAGAAGTTTTTGTGCCGATCACATAACACATGACTTCTGATTTCAAATCTCCAATCTAGTACTTTACTCAGATTTTACCCAATGGTCTGGACCCACTAGTGTTGAATCTGTAGATCATAGTGCCCGTGGAGGCTAGCTTGCTGGCCGGTATTCCGAGACTATACACCAATCAGAGTGGCATGATGCTAACAGCGGAACCCGGATCGACTTGGATCTGGTTGATAACGCTGGAGCCAATGTGTTTGGTAAAATACAGGGGCTAGTCATGCTTTGAATTCTTTATCTGCATGTCCTCTTTGGTGAAAGAAATGCTGGAAAAGTGGTGTGCCGCGAGGTTGTAATGTTGGACTGACAGCTCTAGTTCTTCAGGGGATGGCTTGATCTGAGTCAGGAAAACGTCAGAATTAGCCAAGGCTTCTTGTAGCGCTTCCCTTGATCTTTTGAAAGACGTATCAGCTTATATAAGGTTAATCTAGCTGGTATATTAGCTAATTGTATCATAATATCAAAGCGATGCGGAGTGTTCGAGCTCTCCGGTTTGTCTCTTCTAATCGGTTGATTGAATCGAGACTGCCTCGGGTTCTGAACCTCTTGGTGTAAGGGCTCCTTCTCCTTTTGCTTTTGTTGAGTTTTCTCAGCAACTACAGGGAGGGTTATGGCCACTTCCATTTCAGCTAATGTTTTAAAAGGAACATTTTTGGTCACCCCTTACTTAGCTAACTGATTCAAGGCACTCGGGCAACTAAAATGGTATTCGTTCCCGCTTCGGGTAGCCAAGACTTCTTGCTCATCTTCGGACAATGGGAAAATAAGGATTCTTTCGTCATCTTCTCCTGGAATGGCCGAGGCTCCGCAACAGGATTTTCCTTTACCTTTTGACTTCTTCTCGGATGATGATCCGACCCAATGTTCATCTTCAATCAGATCGAGATGGACCCAGAGAACAAAGTCCTTTCTGGCATTGTTTGTGAGGATCGTCATTGACGGTCTTCACCGCTACGGTCATTACGGACTCAGGCTGAAATCAATTCAAAAGAAAAAATCCAAAGCTAATTGACACTGCATTCGTACCCACCTTCTTCTCCTTAGATTGTTTGATAGTAATGACCCCAACATCGATCAAAGCTTGGATTTTATCTTTGAGGGCATAGCATGACTTAGTAGGGTTGTGAACCACTCTGTGGAATGCATAGTACTTCAAGTCATTCACCATTTTAGCATCTTCTTGATCCTGGATTAGAGGTAACTTGATCTTGTTGTTCTCTATGAGGTATTTGAAAATACCGGGGACTTCGTCTTCTTTAAAAGAGTAAACCTTCGAGAATTTTAGTTCCGAAGTCTTCTGTTTTTGAGGTCGTTGTTGCCACTACGACTGTTAAGATGCCATTTGCTGTTGTTGTTGTAGTTATGGTTACGTTTTCAACTCGAATGTTTGGTTCGCGTCCACTGCATTTGCTTGTTCTTTTCCCTTACCCCGAGAAACAAAATTCTGATATGGAGTATTTGTCGTCGTTTGGCCTCTTTCGGCCTTCTTCCTCTTGGGGAAGCGCTCGACCCGTTCTCCTCACACCTTTAAATCCTTCCAAGTTTTGGACGATGCCATTCCCATGGCTTCGAGGATATCTAATGAAAAATTGTTATGACAAGTTTCCAAAATAAAGTCCTCGCTGACCGGATCTTGATAATTCATCGCTTTGTTCCAGAATCGTTTGATGAAGTTCTCGACTAACTCTTCATCCTTCTGTTTCTTGTCGAATAACGTTCTGATTGAAACCTCGGTATCGTCATTGAAGAAATTAGTAAGAAACATATCCTCCATGTCATCCTATCTGCTAATACTCTCTGACTTAAGATCTTGATACCAATCGAAGGTTGCTCCGCGAAGAGTGGCGACGAATGACCGTACCATCAAAGGCTCATTGTCGGAGATTATTCCCAAATGAGACTTAAAGTATATTAAGTGCTGAGTAGGGGAACCTTTTTTATCAAACGGTGTGAAGTTGATCAAATTAAATTTCATCGGGTACATGATTGATTCCCACTCTCTCGGGTATGGACACGATATTCCGAACTTCTTTACTTCTTGAGCATTCATCAACGCATTGATTTTGCTCTCCAAGTCCTTCATCTTTTTATCCTTGCTCGTATCTTTCTTTGAACGATCCTGAGGAGAAGTGACGCAGTCATTCTTTGTATTATTATCATCTGAGAGACCACCCCTAGTATTGTTCTCAATGAGAGGGGTATCCAAGTTAGCATTCTCATCTGCTTCCTGATCACTATCAGCTTGGTTAGGATTATTACGACGACTGGACTCTCCCTGCTGATTTGTCAGCGCTGTAATTTGTTGGCTATGCATTTTTCTCATCTCCTTCATAGCCATCTTCATTTCAAATTTGAAATTCTCTTTTTTCTTGGTTAGAGCATTTTCGAGAAATTTAGTCATTTGTTCTGTGTTGATCATAAATGACTCACAGGATTGTCCCGTGCTGGATGCCGTATCATCGGAAACCATTCCTGAGCAAGCATCTGACGTTTCGTCATCTGAGGGTAGTCTAGAGGTGTCCAAAAAGCCCGCAGCCCAGGCCCGGGGTCGGCCCGGAAACCCAGGCCAAACCCGGGTCCAGGACCGGGCACGGTCGACGCAAACTAGCCAGGTCCAGATCCGGGCCCGGCCCGAAATAGTACCGGCTTCGGTACGGTGCTGCGCCGGGCTGCCTGGGCCCGAGCCAGACCCGTGCAACAACGGTCACCCTAGGGTGAGCATTGTTAAAAAAACCGGGCTTGGCCGGGCTGGCCCAGCCTGACCCAGCACCAACGGTCACAATTTGTGACCGTTGGCGGAATTTGGCTAGGCCGAGCCGGGTTGCCCGGCCCAGCCCGATCCGGAACGGCCAAACGCCATATTTGGCTATTTGACCGATTTTCCCTTTAAAACGGTCAAAACGGCTAGAATATGAGGGTTTTTTGGTCATTTGCCTAGGCTGCCTCTATAAATAGGGGGGGTTTCACTTCATTTCCTGACAACAAAACTCATCTACTTCTCTCTAATACTCTCTTATACAATCTTATACTCTTTATACTATATTATAATCTCTTATATTTTCTAATACTTCCATCAAATGGCTTCTGGATCTGATTATGAAGAGCAAAACCTATCTCCTATCGTTCCAGAGATGAGTCCTCCTACAACAACTCCTCCTCCTACCGGTGTTAATCCAGAATCTGGTGATGACAAATCTATTGCACCAAGAGCTCCTAAAAGGCTGAGATCCGATGTGTGGAATTTTTTTGAGAAGATAGACGTCATCAAGGATGAACACGGTAGGATCATCTTCCAGAAGGCAAAATGTGCGTTGTGCGGCCAGGTTTTCCAAGATCATCATAAGAGAAGCACTAACCATCTCAAACGCCATATAGAAAAACACAACAAAGGCCGGAATCTTCAAGGTGATATCCGACAGTCTATGATTTTCCAATCCTCCTCTTTTGGTACCCTCGGTAGTTAGAATTATGACGCTGCCCGAGCTAGGAAATACGTAATCAGGTTTATTGTTCTTAAAAACCTACATTTTAAATTAGTAGAAGATGATAAATTTTAAGATTGCTTAGAGATGGTTTTTATCCCGTATTTACAAAATTTTCTCGTCAAACCTATCAACGTGATATTTTAAAATATTATCAGAAGGAACAAGGAAAAATAATTTCTTATTTTAAAAATTTAAATTGTAAATTTTCTTTAACTTCTGATATTTGGACATCTAGAGTGCAAACTGGTTATTTATGTATCACAGCACACTGAATTGATGAAAATTGGCAAATGTTTAAAAAAATTGTTTCTTTTATTGTAATTGAAGAGTCACACACTGGTATTAATATTACAAATTTAATAACTAGAGAACTTATGAAACTAGAAATTGATCAAAGAATATTTTCTCTTTCACTAAATAATGCAAGTTATAACAATGTAGTTGTTGATTTTATTAAAACAACTCTGTCATTGTCTTGTTATGGTGACCTTTTTTATGTTAGATGTATTTTCTATATTTTAAATTTAATTGTTCAAAGTGCATTTTTTGAAACTAAACTCATGATAGAAAAGGTTAGAACAGTTGCTAATACGCATAATGCTTCTGAAATGAGAATTAAAAGATGGAAACAATATTGTAAAAGAAAAAATTATAAGCCTAGACTAATTCCAAAAGATGTTGATCATAGGTGGAATTCCACATATGCAATGTTAAGTGTAGCAATAGAATATAAATAAATTATAAATAATTTTATAATTTTTATGCTTCTAGTTCTAGCTCTGGTGGCACTTATGGAATAAGTGAAGATGAATGGATAATTATATGTAAATTAAATAAGATGTTACAAGTTTTTTATGATGCTACTATGTTATTATCTGGTTGTTATTATCCAACTATTACTTTAGCTGTTTTACAAATTTTAAATATTAAATTTTTTTTACCAAATATCGTATGGATGATATTATTCGAAATAAAAATTTTCAAATGGAGAGCAAATTTAATAAGTATTTTAGGCCTATTCCTCATATTTTTGGTTTGGGGGTTCTTATTGATCCATGTTTGAAGGATATTGGTCTTTGAATTTTGTTACAGTCATAGTATGGTAGACAGATTATAGACTTAGATGATGGTTCCACCCTTACTGTTACTTCTCATCATTTATCTATTAGAAATTATTTTTAAATATTATATGATGAGTATGCAGCTAGACATAGTGTAGCTGCACAACAGTCTATAGCTTCAGTGCCTTCGGCTTCGAGCACAGGTCGAGATAAAAGTATAAGTTTTGATAGGTATGCAATGGTAGCTGAACTAACTGGTGGATCTAGAATTGGTTCAGAATTAGAGGTTTCTGAATTAGATGAATATTTTTCTACTTCCTTAGTTAAATGTCAAGGAAATACTTTAGATATTTTGCAATGGTGGAGAGTATATGGATCAGTTTTATATCCTATACTTTCCACCATGGTTCGTGACTTACTATTAGTGCAGGTTTCGAAGGTAGTTTCGAAATCCGTCTTTAGCACAGCATGACGTTTGATCGATAACCACAGTACATGCTTAGATCCGTATACTATACAAACGGTGATGTGCTTACAAGATTGGTGGAGGTACGAGAAGCGAACATAAGGCATTGATCGGATTGCTATAATTGAAGATAAATTTGAAGAGTTAGGACTAGCAGATAGATATAAATATTAGATAATATTCATCAAATTGTAATTTTTAATTCTCAGCTTTAAATTTGTAATGAATTATTTCAGAAAAAGTTACAAATGATAGTGATATGAGTGAGTAGGTGCCAACCTAGTTGGGATTTACTCATCTATTGTAATGCGACGAATTTTGAAATAAATTTATACTTGTAAAGAATTTACTGATTATTAATAAAGAAATTATTTTTATCATCTTTTATTTTTATAATTTTTTACTTATAATTTATGTCATTTCAAGTTATTAAAAAAATTTATGTCATTTTCTGTAATTTTTATGTATATTTTATGATTTATTATTTTTTTTAAATTAAAAAATTTAAAAATAAAAAAACCGGACTGGCACGGAGCTCGGCCCGCTCAGGCCCGTGCCCATGCCCGGACCCGGTCCGGGTCACCCGGGCCCGGGTCACCCGGGCTTCGGTTTTGCCCGGCCCGGGCCTGGTTTCTCGGGCCGAGTCGGTCCGGATGGACACCCCTAGGGTAGTCCCTTTTGCATTCTCTAGTAACCCCATCGTCTACTGGTCCCCGATCGTAATCGAGTTATTCGCTGGGATACTCCTGAAAGCTGGTCAGGACTAAAGCGTTTTGTTGACTTCCCTCTACCAGACATGTTGATAGACACTTCTGGAAATTCATCATCTTGAGCGGCTGATTTCTTTTTACGGAAACACCTTGGTTTGGACTCGGATGTTCCGATGGAGATTCTTTCAAATACTGAAACTCTCTCCGGGGAAGGTTTGGGACAGTAATATTCTGACAGCACTGCCTTAATAATTTTGGCACACGGACGATGAGAGTCCACTTCTCGGTTACTCCTTTTCCGAGACTTGTTCGTACCCCCAGCCTGATAGTACAACTCATCGGTCTGATGATAGAAGCAACCCATCATGTGTTGGCACGACCCCCCAGGTATAAAGTCATCGTCAGACGAGTATGCTTTCCTCTGGGAATTCAACGCTTTGTTAGCATCTTCAGGAGTCACAAGTTTGAGGCTACGTTTTCGTGAGCGTAGGATCTCAACAGGCTCCTAGACTTCGACACACAATCCAACGCGGTCAGTTACAAGGATTTTCCTATCATGCGATCTCCTCCACTTCTTAAGAGGATGATTACGACCCCCAGCCTGATAAACCGCTTAAGATTTGTTCAATGGGCCCAACCATTCTTTGACTGGAGCTTTACCTCAATCATCGTGTGATGGACCAAGGCGATCTGTGATCTTTATCTTAAATCGGGACAAATCCATGTTCTCACGGAGTTCTACTAGAGGCGCGAGATCAATTGAAGTAGGGGCGAAACTCGATGGAATCGGAAAAACAGGTGCAGAATGTCTCCTGTTTTGGCCCTGGCGCGAGTCAGACCTTGGTGATCCATGGTTGGGCGGGTCAGACTTGAGTGACCCATGGTTGGGAGGGTCAGACTTGAGTAACCCGCGGCTTGGAGGGTTAGACTTGAGTGACCTGTGGCTTGGAGGGTCAGACTTGAGTGACCCGTATTTTTTGATCTTTTCGACCGTCGTCTTGGACTTTGGCCTCCATACTTTGTGCAGTCTTGGTGGCTTCTTTTCCACTTCTTCCTCCTGCAATTTTTTAGCTTCTTGCACAAGAATTCTTACATGCACAAGCAATGCATGACGTTTCTGAATTCGCTCCTGAAGAGTTAAGCGGGTCCTTTTGATGCGGACCCATTCATTCTTCACTGGTTTGGAGGAGGAGGGGTTGTTCGCTTGCTGTTGTAGCAGTTGACACCTTCTTAATTTCAGATCCGCTTCATAGCGAATCCCGTCAACTGGCTCTAAAGCCTTGGCAAGTTTATGCGCAAGTCGTTGGCGTTGCCTTTGAAGCGCCCTCTTTGATAGAGTTGGTGCGCCTTTAGCGATTGACTCCTTGATAGAGGAAGGGTCTAGATCTATGGCTACAACCTCGTTGGAGGCTAGAGGGGCATTGCGAGGCTCAGGTATAGTAGCGGTTAGGAGATCTTCTTTTTGGATCTTCGAACCCGAAGTCCAGTGAGCTTTCTTGGAGGAGGCCTTCCTGCATCTACGAGGAGAGGCAGATCTGGAGGAGGAGGATAAGTACTCCTCATACTTCTGCTGGTCGAACTTATATTTGACCTCTTCTTCAACCGGGATGAGGATCCGAGGTTACGACACATCAACCTTCGCAGAAAATCTGTCGGCTCCCATTGTGGTCACTAGTTTGTTTTTATCGAAAGTAGTCTTTATTATCGAATTCATTACAACTTTGATCGTTTACAATGAATTTAAATAAAAATAATGATTATAACTTTGTAGAAAATAAACACAAGAACTGTTTATCAACTCTTGCTTGCGTGGGGTCTTCTTCTGTGACGGGGTCGTTGATATCCGTGGACGACCGCGGATCAAATCCGGTTGCCGAAAAATTAACAGAGCTACTACTTCACTAAGGAAGTATTAGCTTGAAGCACTGAAATCGACCAAGCAAAATCAGTAGCTCTTCTTGAGATTAAAACTAAGCCTAATCTCAAGGAACGGACGAGGAAAAATACGGGTTAAGATCCTTCGAGAGCCTTCCTCTTTATGTTGAAGTTCGCCGGGATCTAGTTAACCTTCTTTAAAATTTCGTGCCCCTTGACTCTTAATCTAGCAGCACCTCGTCCTCTTGATAAAATTCCAGACCTTTTGAATGGAGGCCTTAGGCTTATATTTATAGGCCTCAAATGCGAGTATTGGGATGAGAACACAAGATTTGGCTTTATCTTCAGTTAATAATAGCCTACCCACGTGTAGAGATGATATCAAATAAGTTGGGAACCCCTGAAACAGATAAATCCTATGAAAACTACTTAAATAACCGTCAAAAACACGTTTGAGGATCGGGATTGCGTGACGGGCACTGGTGACCCGCGTGGGCGCGGGTCACCCCTTGGTGACCCGCGTGGGCACGGGTCACCATCGGGTGACCCGCGTGACCGCGGGTCACCTCTTGGTGACCCACGCACGCGTGGGTCACCAAGTGGCGACCCGCACTCCCACGTCGGTTCCGAGGTTCTTTCTTTCTCTCTTCGCTTTTCGGTGTTTCCCAACCTTCGCGAGCTCGTATTTTCCATTATTCTGCGTATTTGGTCACCTCGTTGACTTGAACGCTTCGCTGAGGGACTGACCGACGAACTCGTCAGTTACTTGGGGCTTCCTGACAAGCGTGTTTGGTCACTTGTGGCTAACTAACGTGCGCGAGCTGACTGACGTGCGTCGCGGACTGACGTGCACGAGCTGACTGACGTGCGTGAGTTGACTGACGTGCGCCAGCTGACTAACGTACGCAAATTGACTGACATGCACGACGACCAATTGAATAATCCTTCTTGGCTCGGATGGTCACGTCCACTCTTCGTTTCCAGCTGCGTGCGAGAACTCATAGGCAATTTTAGATGCCTACATGTTGATCATTGAATCTACTAGCATAAAGAATAAATATAAATAAATTTTAAAATTAACTTAAAATTCCTAATTAATTAAAAAGGGCTATGATAAGTTCTGGTATATCAATAGCAAGATCAATATAGTTATATGTTCGTACCACGTATAACTAAAAATGATATTCTTATTGGTATCTCACCATTTTCTCATCATTTTCACTTTTCACATCATTTTCTCTAAACTAATCAAAGTCAAAGTTAAAAACTCACCACTACTAATCGAATATCAAAGTATATTTATTTCGCTAAAGAAATAAATTTTCAAGTATTATTAAAAATAATAAATAAAAATTATTCCTTTTTACTATATATGATGTGTATATATTCAAATTAAAATTTAATTAGAAAATAGATTTAAGGTTATTTGAGTCTTAAAATCGGTTTATAAAACTTAAGTATAATGGTAAATGGTTAAAAATGCGACATCATATATGAGCTCATCATTGGTCTCTCACCATTTTCTCATCAATTTCACTTTTCTCATCATTTTCTCTAAACTAATCCAAGATGAAGCCAAAAACACACAACTATGACATCATATATGGAATAATACAAATAATAACATGTGATCAATTTTAAATAAATATTTAATAAACAAACAAATCGAATATATGTACCTCTGGTCAAATTCTAATCGTTAGCAAACTTGAATGTGTTAAATGAACTACTGAATCGAATATGACTGAAAAGTTATTTGAACAATTATCAAACTATTTGTTAATTATTTAGTTCAATTACATCCCTATATGTGTTAGCATGTAATTTACATAATTTGGTGGACTACTTTTTAAATATTATAGATTTGAGGGGCTAATATAAAAATAATTCTTAATTTTTTGTGGATGCCACTCCTTAACAATAGGATAATCAATTAATAATTTAAAATTTTTACGATGGGCATATTAGTATCGGCGACGAAACATATTCGTCACCAATACACATTGGCGACAGACACGATCCGTCACCAATACTTATTAGTGACGTACACGATTCGTCACCAATAAGCATTGGCGACGGACACGATCCATCGCCAATGTTTTCCGTCGCCAATAACTATTGGCGACGGAAAATATTAGCGACGAATTGTGTACATCGCCAATAAGTATTAGCGATGGAACGCATCTGTCGCCAACAAGTATTAGCGACGGACACGTTCCGTCGCCAATTGCCAATACCTATTAGCGACAGATGCGTCTTGTCACTAATATCTTTGTGTTATTGGCAACGAAAAACATTGGTGATGGATTGTGTCCATCACCAATTGGTATTGAAGACGGACACGATCCGTCGCCAATGTTTTTCATCGCCAATGATTATTGGCGATGGAAAAATATTAGCGACGGCCAAAATCCGTCACCAATACAAACATTAGCGACAGAGTATTGGCGACGGGTTTATTTCCGTCGCTAATGTTTGTATTGGCGACAGATTTCGAATCCATCACCAATACCCCGTCGCCAATGCTCTGTTTTCTACTAGTGGTGGTACTTTCCTGCTACCTCATCGAGAATAGCTGAAAGCTTCAATCAACGATCTTTTGTTGCTGGGTCAGCATTTTGAAGTTGAATTTTTAGCTCCTCAACCCTTTCAATAACTTTCTCCTGCATACAAATTAAGATTCATATCCTCAAAGAAATATCGTCAAAAATTTAGATTCATAACCTAAGAGAAATATTGTTAAGGAAGAAGAATCACAAATAAAACTTACACAAACAACTTTGGTATCCTCATATGGATAGTCTCCAAGACCCCTCTTTCTTTTATGAGATTTGACAAATACATCGAACTCATCCTTCTATCAAGTGAAATAAGAAACAAGAACAGAAACAATTAAATAGTTAATACTTAGATATGTGCATTAAAGTAACAATTAATAATAATGATATTTAGTTAATACCAATTCATGCTTAGTTCGAAACATAGATTTTTGTCCCAAATAATGACAAAGTTATTTTTTCCAACATTGATCATATTTGTAGATGTCTCCTTCAGGATTTAGAAAGAAAAAGTGATAAAAAAAAGATTCCAACATGAAATATTTGAGTTCACAAGCACATTGAGATTCTATCCAAAATTGATTAATAGTTAACCGATTTTTAGCACCATAAGAAAATTCAAATCTAAGATATTTGACAAGAACAAAGAGATAAAATTCACTCAGTTAACCTCCATTTAGATTGTTGTCATATGCATAAATTGTAATACTTTACAGAAAGTAGAATTATTTTCCAAATTTTGGTGTTTTTTAATAGTCGAAGCGTGAAAATTTTGAAATGTTTTAAACTCGGATACTATGTATTCTATTAGTTTAATAAAAAGACTTATTCAATGATCCTAAGAAAAATAATTGAGAATATTCATTAAAAGATTATATTCTTATTAGGATTGTCTATATATTTGATGAAGTCTTCCCACTCATTGCGAGTGATTCTATCAAAGACAATAAGATCACCATGTTGGGGAGAAGCATTTTTCCACTAGTCGTAATACTCTTTCTTTAGTGTTATTTCCAAGATCTTAATGTCCCCTGCACCGTAAGAGTGCACCAACGAACAACTATAAACATATTCACAGGCAGCTTGATTTTAGGGTTTTAGGGTCTTCATCTTCTCTCTCCCAAATAAAATAATCCTTAAACAAATAGCAATCTGTAAGGGTTAATAACCTAAGATAAATAATTCAATTGTAAATCATAAAAAATAAATAGATATACCTTGGTAAGTTCCATAAATCACCTATCTTTTCTCGAGACCCATCATCCCACTCCTTACCTAATGGGAATACCTATCTGGGTGTAATAACCAAGCTCATAGGAAAGCTGTGAAATTACCCTAAAAGGGGGGGGGGGGAAGTGAATAGGATTTTTTCTAATCTAATCTGATTATAATACCAAATTAAAACTAATTAACTAATATCCTAGCAAACGCTATATACAAGTTATGAATGCAAGGATATGGAATTAAGCTAAGGGCGAAATAAAGGTGATATAGAATTGTAATAAACAATGAGCACAAATAATATGCCAAGGCAAACACAAACACAAGAAATTGATCATGGAATTTAGTCGACCAACGACCTACGTCGCCGCTCCTCACCCTTGAGGAGAATCTCCAATATCTCAACAAATCAACTACACAATCGGTTTTCAACGCTCATCGACAACGTTTACAATCATACTATTGTCAATACACAATATAATTTTCTAAGTGTTGGCCTAGCCTGTGTCACCTTTCTCAAGTACTCGAAATTACAACCTCTCCCTAGGATTTAAAACCGATGCCACTCCTCTTGGAATTAACCCCATCTCTCACCAACCACTCTCCTAAATGTCCTTATGTATTACAACGTGTTCTCTCAACAATTAAGTGCAAGTAAATGATTTGTTCTCTAAACAAGGATGAGAACGAAGTTTAAGCTCACTCAATGATACAACCCAACAACCCAAATGTATACAATATGTGATGTACTAAAGCTGAAGGGGTGTGTGTGTAAAGAATATTAAAAATTAAACTCAACTTAATTTAGAATATATATATATATATATATATATATATATATATATATATATATATATGATAATCAAAATGAGAATAAGCTAGATTAAAGAGCTAGAAAAACTTCTTTAAAATGACACAAAGAGATGTAGAAGAGAATTGAGGTTGAACTCCTCAAAATCTAAATTGAAAACTTCTACTCTTTGTGAAAATTTTTCCACATAAACAAACCAAACTTTTCATCTTTAAAACTTAAAAATAAACTGCCCAAAACACTTGTAAAAACCTTCTAAAACCCCTTAAAAAGAACCAAGAAAAGAGGGTTATATATAACCCCAAAATCTCAGCTACCAAAAAACTAGCTGTTGGCTGAAAAACGTCCATCACTTGACTGATGACGACATCGGTCGACCGATAAGGTGACCGTTAGCAGATTTTGGCAGTTTCTAAAAATTTGCGTAACTAGCTTTCTAAAATCAATTAAAAATATAAAATTAACTCTAAAAATCATGATACATTGAGGAACGTTTATACACATGTAGATATACATGTTAGAGAAAGAATTTTTGAAATATCACTTATCATTTGTGAGAAATCACTGTTTTAAAATAGATATTCAAGATTCAGAAAACTACTTAAACACTTGATTTTGTAAAATCAATTTAACTTAGTAAATCAATACCAAAAATGGTAAAACTTTGAGAAATATTTATAAACATGAAATAGAACATGTTAGAAAAGAAATTTATCAAATTTCTTTTCCCATTTGTGAAAAACGCATTTATTTTTTAAACTGTTTAGAATACAAAATCGTTAGAACTTGATTTTGATGAAACAATTTCAAACAAGCTTGAAAATTCTTTTGAATGAATTTATAAACTTACGACAAGATGTAAAATAGTATCACTAAGTCAATAATCCACAAAAATATTATTTTCTTAAAATGATAAACACATTATTTTCTCAAAACAACGTATAATGCAATAAATATGAATTATATGTGCATGAATATGAATAGATGTATTTGTTTCATATTTATATGGCTAAAACTCATCTATTAAAATATTTTTATGGATAAACACATCTTTTTGCAAAGTGAAACAACCAATGAAAGCCATAAAATGAAAACGTGTTTATGTATATATTTGATCTTTAAGCATAACACATAAATTATAAATACCTAAACTAATATACCCAAGCTAAATGATCTCATGATGCTTCATCTTGGCAATCCTCCTCTTCATAGTATGGATGAAATAATGATGTGTTTGGCTTGAATGCATCATGCTCCATTCCAAATTTCTTTCATCCTCCAATGAATATGATCATGTAGGCGCAAGTCCATCCAACCTTCACCCGATGATATTTTTGTAGATTACCTAACAAAACAAATGCAAACACTCGACACACGATATTAGGAATTATTTGTTAATCATAAAAACTAGATTAGATAGTAGCCTCATAAACATAAGACCTAACAATCTCCTTCTTTTTTATTATGACAAATAATCTACACAAATAGTATATTAAACATGCATGAAATCACATGAATATATAATTCGCATGCATGAGAAAATGAAATACTCACAATTCACTTATTTCTCCCCTTTATCAACATCAAAATGAGGAAAACAATAAGAATGAAGAGAGCGAAAGCTCCCCCTACAAATAAGCATAGGTGAGTATAAAACAAATATAGGGTAAAAGCCCCCCCTATTAAAATGCCATGGAGCATATGTTAATTGAAATCATACATAAGAACTATATCTCCTTGCAATGTGAACAAATCACATATAAAACACAAATCACACTAAGGGTGAATCAAAAAACGCACACACACATATATATATCACCACGAACTACATACCAAATGGTAGCGCATAATTGCAAACCAAATAAAAAATCATGAAAGCCTAAGAAGGCAAATCTGAGAATTTATGAATTCATGAAAACCAAACAAATGTCAAATGAAAGGTCCAATAAAAAGATATATCCAAATTTTTGTTTAAACATTTAATATTTAAGCACACATCAAAAGATATAGAAATCATGAATCAAATGAATGGAAATTTTGAAAGTCAGGAAAAATAAAAAAATCACATAAACATTCAAACATGAATCATGATTAAGAATTTTAAAAAGCACAATAATGTCAAAACAAACTTGCAAACTTTGTTTTAAACTTTCCTTGGTTTTTATTCGCAAATAAAACCTGAGGGCTATTTATAGATTCATAAAACAACATCCCCCAAACCATGAAAAATAAATACCAGACAAAATTCAGTAAAAACATAAAATAGTCGTTACAATAGTCGTTGGTCGATTGATGAGCTGCTCGTTGCTTGCTGCTCAACGCCCGTCGGTCGACTGATGCAGCATCAGTCAACCGAGGAGCTGCTTCGGTCGACTGATGGTGCATCAGTCGATTGAGCAGAAACAAATGATAATTCCAGTCGACTAATGATCTTTGTCAGTCAACTGAAAACATACTCATGAACCTGTTTGAACAGTAAAATTGATTTTCAAAGTGCTCGAAAAAATAACAAATAAATTTTAAAATTTATAAACTTTAGGGAAATGATTATTCTCATGAAAATGAACATGTTAGAAAAGAAACTTTTCAATTATCATTTCCCATTCGTGAAAACTTATCATTTTACAAATCTCAAAAATACGAGTTCGTTTAAAACACTTAATTTTGACAAAATGATTTTAACTAAATTTTGGAATCCATTTTAATGGATTAGTAGATGGTTGAAACGATGTAAATAGTATTATTTAGTCTATAATCCAAAAACACAAAATATGAAACAATACATGTACAAAGCAAAAATTCTCTTTTAGAAGCATAAAAGCAAAAAGAAAAGAAAAAATTTGTTCTTTAAAATCAAACATGTTTCGGTACCCAAACACTCTTGGTACCGAAGAGTTTAGGGACATGACCCCTATCAATAAATCCAAAGCCCTTGGGTTATGACCCCATTTGGGCGCATGTAATGCACGTGTCCGGTCATAGCAGTAATTACTCAAATGACTCATCCTATTATAATAAGTACAATGGAATGGATGCACTTGTTTATGTTGACCATATGGATGTGCACGAGAAACATTTGCAAACAAGAGTTATCTTTTTAAATCATTTTGCAAATGTGAAATATTTTTTAAATAAAGTTGGTCTTTTTGAAATATTTTGCGATTTAGAAACTTTTTGCAAATCAAAATAATATTTTGTTAAATGGCCAACTTTTCCACAAAAATCACACTTATACACATTAACATGCTTATGATGAATATTGTATGCATGTGTATGTGTATGTGTATATGACGAGGAAACTTGATGGGATGCACAATGGGTAATAATATTAGCATTAGTGGTTTGTTGTGCATCATAGCAAAATTTAGCAATATGGCCTTTACGATCGCAAATGGAACACTTATAAATTTTGCCATACATGTGTGCATAGTGAGTGTTTTATTTGGAAGAATTAACACGTGACTTTGCACACAAGTCCATAAGTTTCTTAGTATTATCAATGTATTTATTTAGTGTTGAATCAAGAGAACAAATATGGTTTTTCATATGATTCAACTCATTATTAGGCACATATGTATTGAAATTAGAAGTAGAATAAGTATGATTAATTTTGAAGGAATTAAATTTATTCCTAATTATTTTTACCTCTAATATGACATCATTTTTATCATGACTCAAATTAGCAATATTAATTTTTAATTTATAATTTTTGAAATTTAATTTATCAATGTTTTCTTTAATAGATACATTTTTTTATCAATGATATTAAATTTGGATGCTAGTGTCTCATGGTCGGATTTCAATTCTACATGCTTGCTTTCATTAATTTCTGATATGCACATACGAGTTTAATTATAGATAGTTCATTTTCAGAATCGGACTCGCATACCTCACTAGGGCTATCGTCTAGTGACCGTGTGCATGATGAAGCTTCACTCTCACTTGAAGTGAAATCCGTCGGAACCTGATGGATCTCTTCCAAGTTACTATGATGTGCTCCTATATGTTTTCATAGAGTATAAGCACTATTAAAATGAGCAAGTTTTTTAGAGACACATGTATCAAAAGAATTAAGAAAAAATTCTAACACTAATTTGTTCATAGTAAACATCCTTTTATCATAATTGCTCCACTTGGATTTCTCTAAAGCGAGCACAACATAGGCATAATCAATGACTTCGTACAAGTCGATATTTTTAAATCTAATAAATAATTTAAATCTAAAACATCATTGAGCATAAGAGAAGCATTGAATTGAGGAACAACATCAATGTCATAGCCTAAACTAGATGCACCATGCATGTTCAAAATTATGATGCAAGCAAGAAAAATATCAAAACTAGATTAGCAAGCATATAAAGTGCGGATCTTCAACTCTAGGCAGTTAAGCCACAAATCAAAGTGTACCAAGCTCTGATACTAAATGAAATTACCCTACAAGGGGGTGAATAGGGTTTTTGCTAATTTAATCTAATTACAATAGCAAATTAAAACTAATTAACTAATATCCTAGCAAATGATGTATACAAGTTATGAATGCAAGGATATGGAATTAAACTAAGGGCGAAATAAAGGCGATATATAATTGTAATAAATAATGAGCACAAATAATACGCCAAGGCAAACACAAATACAAGAAATTGATCATGGAGTTCGGTTGACTCACGACCTACGTCTCCGCTCCTCACCCTCGAGGAGAATCTCCACTACCTCAACAAATCAACTACACAATCGGTTATCAACGCTCACCAACATTGTCTACAATCTCACACTATTGTCAATACACAATATACTTCTCTAAGTGTTGGCCTAGCTCGTATCACCTTCCTCAAGTGCTCGGAATTACAACCTCTCCCTAGGATTTACAATCGATGTCACTCTTTTTGGAATTGGCCCCGTCTGTCACCAACCACTCTTCTAAGTGTCCTTGTATATTACAACATGTTCTCTCAACAATTAAGTGCAAGTAAATGATTTGTTCTTTAAACAAGGATGAGAATGAAGTTAAAGCTCACTCAATGATACAACACTACAGCCCAAATGTATACAATATGTGAAGTACTAAAGCTGAAGGGGTGTGTGTGTAAACAATGAGAATATCAAAAATTAAACTCAACTTAATCTAGCAAATATATATATGATAATCAAAATGAGAATAAGCTAGATTAAAGAGTTAGAGAAACTTCTTTAAAATGATACAAAGAGATGTAGATGAGAATTGAGGTTGAACTCCTCAAAACCAAAATTGAAAGTTTCTTCTCTTTGTGAAAACTTCTCCACATAATCAAACCACACTTTTGATCTTTTAAACTTGAAAATAAACTGCCCAAAACACTTGTAAAAACCTTCTAAAAACCCTTAAAATGAACAAAGGCAAGAGGGTTATATATAACCCCAAAATATCATCTGCCAAAAAGCTAGCCATTGGCTGAAAAGCACCCATCAGTTGATTGATGACGTCATCGGTCGACCGATAAGGTGACCGTTGGCAGATTTTGGCGTAGTTAGTTTTCTAAAATAAATTAAAAATAGAAAATCAACACTAAAAATTGTGATATTTTGAAGAACATTTCTAAACATGTAGATAAACATTTTAGAAAAGAATTTCTTAAATATCACTTACCATTTGTGAGAAATCACTGTTTGAAACAGATATTCCAGATTCTAAAAACTACTGAAATACTTGATTTTGTAAAATCAATTTAACATAGTAAATCAATACCAAAAATAATAAAACTTTGGAAAATATTTATAAACATGAAATAGAATATGTTAGAAAAAAAATTTCTCAAATTACTTTTCCCATTTATGAAAGACGCATTTATTTTGTAAACTGTTCAAGAATACAAAATCGTCAAAACTTGATTTTGATGAAACGATTTCAAACAAGCTTAAAAATTCTTTTGAATGAATTTATAGACTTTTGAAAAGATGTAAAATAGTATCACTAAGTCAATAATCCGCAAACATGTTATTTTCTTAAAACGATAAACATGTTATTTTCTCAAAACAACATATAATGCGATAAATATGAATTATATGTGCATGAATATGAATATATGTATTTGTTTCATATTTATATGGCTAAAAATCATCTATTATATGGCTAAACACATCTTTTTGCAAAGTAAAACAACTAATGAAAGCCATAAAACGAAAACGTGTATGTGTATATATTTGAGCTTTAAGCATAACACATAACGTATAAACACCTAAACTAATATACCCAAGCTAAATGATCTCATGATGCTTCATCCTGGCAATCCTCCTCTTCATAGTATGGATGAAACAATAATGTGTTTGGCTTGAATGCATTGTGCTCCATTCTAAATTCCTTCCATCCTCCAATGAATATGATCATGTAGGCACAAGTCCATCCAACCTCCACCAGATAATTTGTGTAGATTACCTAACAAAACAAATGCAAACACTCGACACATAATATTAGGAATTATTTGTTAATAATCAAAACTAGATTAAATAGTAGGCTCATAAACATGAGCCCTAACAAGCTGAAACGCAATGCGACTAACAGGTTGTCCATTACTCCAAGTAACTATATGCTTCTGCCCCGACGGAGGTGAAAAGTTTTGAAGTTAGTAGGTTTCCTATTACCTTTTTGGTTATTGTCACACCTTACTTTAACGTAATGATGCAAAATATTATATAAGTGAGTCCATGCTATAACTAGCTAAATTAACAAATGTGTAACTACTAAACAATAGAAATACCTGCAAAATCTAGCAAATTGGTTGTGTTGTCAATAAAGCAAGTTTCACGATAATTACCATCAATAATTAGAGTTGCATCATCAACAGTTGGCATGTGATCATGAACCATAGGGGCTTGAAGAATAATATTACGATGATATACAGAAGGCGCACTTTGTTTTGGATGACTTACTTGAGAAACTAAGAGAAAACAAATGATCGATGTCATGATTTGTAACTAAAATGTATAATAGTGTAATTGACTATACATTGAATTAAATGATCTATAAATGCACAAAATAAACTATAATTGACTATAGAAATGGAGTCAGAATGTTTAGAAACTACAAACAATTTAAACTGAATAATGTCATACAATGAAACTTCAGTCTAAAACTAAGGCTCATGTTAGTGTTGAGGAACTTTGATTTAAAGCTAATTAATACCTGAAACTTATCCAAGTAATAATAAATATGCTTGGAATAGAGAGGATACTGTGTCCATGTGCATGAGTCACACACAACAGAAAGTTAACCTCAAAATTCAGTGAACATGATTAGTTTCATGCTATAATTATGCAATGCTACTATTTAAACATATACTCAAAAACTAATTTTAGTGAGTATCCTGTAAAACCCTAAAATTTTGAAAAATAATTTTTAAATGATAATAAATAAGTTATATTATGGTTGGTAATCATTCTGGGATGAATGGATCGGATTGGAATCGATTTGGGATTGATTCGTAGTTTTAGCCTCAGTATCGCGAGTCTGCTAAAATCTATCACATTTTCATTTTTAGTATTCTTTTCTATTGATCAAATAGGCAAAAGATTTGCACCATTGATCTTAGAATGTTAAGATCGTGCTGTGGGTACAGTTTCGTAGCATTCTGATGACGGAGATTGAAACCCAATTTTGGAGGATATTTATAAACCATATATATATATATATATATATATATATATATATATATAT